>PVKU01001761.1:0-272301 GCA_004027475.1 Anoura caudifer
ATAAGGAGCTTCCCAGACAAAAGAAGTCTAAAAGAATACACCTCTACCAAACCAGTTCTGCAAGAGATACTAAAGGGACTGCATTAAGGAAAGGAAGGAAAAGAGAGAGAGAGAAGAACACAGGTACGAAAATGGCAATGAATAAGTACCTATCAATAATAACCTTAAATGTAAATGGATTAAATGCTCTCCAATCAAAAGGCATATAGTAGCTGAATGGATAAGAAAGCATGACCCACACATATGCTGCCTACAAAAGACCCACCTCAGAACAAAAGACCTACACAGACTGAATGTAAAGGGCTAGAAACAAATTTTCCAAGCAAATGGACAGGAAAAAAAAAGCCGGGGTAGCAATACTCATATCAGACAAAATAGACTTCAAAAGAAGAGCCATAAAGACCCAGAAGATCACTTCATAATACTCAAGGGAAGAATCCACCAAGAAGACATAAACATTGTAAATATATATGCACCCAACATAGGAGCACCTAAATACATCAAGAAAATCTTTGAGAACTTCACGAAAGATATTGACAGCAACACATATACTAGGGGATTTTAAAACCCCACTGTCAAAAATGGACAGATCTTCCAAACAAAATATCAACAAAGATATTGTGGCATTGAACAGCACTCTAGATGAAATGGACTTAATTGATATATATAGAGCCAATCATCCTAAAGAAACTAAATACACATTCTTTTCAAAAGCGCATGGAACATTCTCAAAGATAGACCACATGGTAGAACACAAAACTAGCCTCCACAAATTCAAGAAAATTGAAATCATACCAAGAATTTTCTCTGACCACAACGGACTGAAACTAGAAACCAACCCCAAGGGGAAAAACCCAAAACACTAAAAATCATGGAGATTGAATAGCATGCTATTAAACAATGAGTGGGTCAAGGATGAAATTAGGGAGGAAATAAAAAAGTTTCTGGAAAGAAATGAAAATGAACTCACAACTACCCAAAACTTATGGGACACAGTGAAGGCAGTACTCAGAGGGAAGTTCATAGCAATACAGACCTACCTAGAAAAGATAGAAACATCTCAAACAAACAACTTAACCCTATGCCTACAAGAACCCAAGGAACAACAGCAAAGATAGCCCAGAGCAAGTAGAAGGAAAGAAATAACCAAGATCAGAGCAGAATTAAATAACATAGAGACTAAAAGCACAATTCTAAGGATCAATGAATCCAGGAGCTGGTTCTTTGAAAACATATCAACAAAATTGACAAGGCTTTAAGCAGTCTCATCAAGGAAAAAAGAGAGAGGACCCAAATAAACACAATCAGAAATTAAAAAGGAGAGGTTACAACTGAGACATCATAGAAATACAAAGGATTGTAAGAAATTACTATGAAGAACTGTATGCCAAGAAATTTGAAAACCTCAGTGAAATGGACAAGTTTCTAGAAAAATATATCTCCCAAAACTCAATGAAGAAGAAGCAGAAAACCTGAACAGACCAATAACATCAGATGAAATTGAAGTAGTAATCAAAAACTCCTGACACACAAAAGCCCTGGACCAAATGGTTCACAGGAAAATTTTACAAAGCATTTAAGGAAGAGCTAACCCCTATCCTTCACAAACTTTTCCAAAAAATTGAAAATGATGGAAGATTCCCAAACTCTTTTTATGAAGCCAGTATCATTCTAATCCCCAAACCAGATAAAGACATAACCAAAAAAGAAAACTTCAGACCCATATCACTATGAACATAGACGCTAAAATTCTCAACAAAATATTGGCAAACCACATTCAACAATACATTAAAAAGATCATACACCATGACCAAGTGGAATTCATCCCAGGGATGCAAGGATGGTTCAACATTCGCAAATCAGTAAATGTAATACATCACATAAACAAAAGCAAAGACAAAAATCACATAATCATATCAATAGATGGAGAAAAAGCATTTGATAAGGTACAGCACCCATTTATGATCAAAACACTCAGCAAAGTGGGAATAGAGGGAGCATCCTCAACATAATAAAGGCCATATATGGGAGACCTACAGCCAACATCATACTCAATGGGCAAAAACTAAAATCTTTTCCACTAAGACCAGGAACAAGACAAGGATGTCCACTTTCACCACTTCTATTCAACATAGTATTGGAAGTATTAGCCACAGTGATTAGACAAGAAAAGGAAATAAAAGGCATCCAAATTGGAAAGGAGGAAACAAAATTATCATTGTTTGCAGATGACATGATAGTGTACATAGAAAATCCTATAGACTCAGCCAAAAAGCTGCTCGACCTAATAAATGAATTTGGCCAAACAGATGGATACAAAGTCAGTAGCTAGAAATCAAAGGCATTTCTGTATACCAACAATGAAAGAGCAGAAGCAGAAGTCAAGAAAAAGATTCCATTCAATATAGCAAAAAGAAAAATAAAGTACCTAAGAATAAACCTAACCAAGGAGGTAAAAGACCTGTATGCAGAAAACTACACACAACACTGAAGAAAGAAATCAAGAAAGACACAAACAAATGGAAACATATACCGTGTTCATGGATCAGAAGAATTAACATCATCATCATATCCATACTACCCAAAGCAATTTACAGATTCAATGTAATACCTATTAAAGTAGCAGTGGCATATTTCATAGACCTAGAACAAACACTTCAAAAATTTATATGGAACCATAAATGACCTCGAATAGCTGCTGCAATTTTGAGAAAGAAGAGCAAAGTAGGCCAAGATGGAGGCATAGATGGACACACTCTGCCTCCTCTCACAACCAAAATTAAGGACAACAAAGATTTAGAAACAAGAAAACAACCAGAATTCATAGAAAATTGAACTGTTCAGAAGTCCAACAACCATTCTTCCAGACTGGTAAGAGGGACAGAGTCTCGGCAGGAAAAAGTGGAGGTGCGGACAGGCATGCAGGCAGCAGCAGCTGGCAGATCCCAGGTGCACAGGCTGCAGCTAGCAGACCCCGGGCATGGGGTGGCAACTGTGCAGACCCAGTGAGGCCATGCAAGGCAGCTGGCTGACCAGGTGGTCCCACATTGGCATGCAGATAATCCAGGCAAAGGGGAAGCAGCGGAAGGGACTGGAATCCAAGAGTGAGCAGGCAAGTGCCATTGTTCCCTCTCGGACCTCGCCCCCACATACAGCATCACTACCCAGCAACTGGGCTGCCCCACCCTAGGGAACACCTAAGGCTCCACCCCTCACTACATAACAGCCACGACTAGGCCAAAAAGAAAACGAAACAAAAATGGCTCAAACAGGAGAACAAATCAAAGCCCCAAAGCCAATTTATCCAAGCGATGAAGAGATAGCCAACCTATCAGATGCACAATTCAAAGCCCTGGTGATCAGGATACTCACAGAATTGGTTGATTTTGCTCACAAACTAGAGGAACAAATGGAGGCTACAATAAGTGAAATGAAGAAAAACGCACAAGGAACCAATAGTGATGGGAGGAAAACTGGGACTCAAATCAATGGAGTGGACCAGAAGGAAGAAAGAAACAAATGAACAGAAAAGAATGAAGAAACAAGAATTTTTAAAAAATGAGGAGAGGCTTAGGAACCACCAGAACATCTTTAAATGTCCCAACGTCCGAATTATAGGGGTACCAGAAGGGGAAGAGGAAGAGCAACATGTGGAAAACTTATTTGAACAAATAAGAAAGGAGAACTTCCCCAATCTGGCAAAGGAAATAGTCTTCCAGGAAGTCCAGGAAGCTCAGAGAGTCCCAAAGAAGGTGGACCTAAGGAGGAACACACCAAGGCACATCATAATTACATTAGCCAAGATCAAAATGAAGGAGAGAATTCTAGAAGCAGCAAGGGATAAGGGGACAGGCACCTACAAAGGAGTTCCCATCAGACTGTCAGTTGATTTCTCAAAAGAGACCTTACAGGCAAGAAGGGGCTGGAAAGAGGTATTCCAAGTCATGAAAGTCAAGGACCTCCATCCAAGATTGCTCTATCCAGCAAAGCTGTCATTTAGAATGGAAGGGAAGATAAAGTGCTTCTCAGATAAGGTCAAATTAAAGGAGTTCATCATCACCAAGCCCTTATTATATGAAATGTTAAAGGGACTTATCTAAGAAAAAGAAGATAAAAAATATGAACAGTAAAAAGACAGCAAATTCACAGGTATTAACAACCAGACCTAAAACAAAAGCCAACTAAGCAAACCACTACAGCAGGAGCAGAAACACAGAAATGGAGATCACATAGAGGGTTAGCAATAGGGGAGTGGAAGGAGGAGAGAGGGGGACAAGGTACAGAGAATAAGTAGCCTAGATGGTGGGTAGAAAATAGGGGGAGGGCAAGAATAGTGTGGCAAAAGTAGAAGCTAAAGAACTTATGACACATGGACATGAACTAAAGGGGGGAATGTGGGTGGGAGGGGGTGTGCGGCATGGAAGGGAATGAAGGGGGAAAATGGGACAACTGTAATAGCATAATCCATAAAATATATTTAAAAAAAGAAGAGCAAAGTAGGAGGGATCACAATACCTGACACCAAACTGTATTACAAAGCCACTGTAATCAAAACAGCCTGGTACTGGCACAAATAACAGGCACATGGACCAGTGGAATAGAACAGAGAGCCCAGAAATAAATCCAATTCTCTACAGTCAACTAATCAACAAAGGAGGCGGCAACATAAAATGGAGTAAAAGTAGCCTTTTCAACAAATGGTGTTGGGAGAACTGGACAGCTATGTGCAAAAAAATGAAACTTGAGCACCAACTTACACCATACACAAAAATAAATTCAAAGTAGATAAAAGATTTAAATATAAGCCGTGACACCATTAAAGTCCTAGAGGAGAACATAGGCATGAAAATCTCAGATATTTCACACAGCAACATTTTTACTGATATGTCCCCTAAAGCAAGGGACATAAAAGAAAGAATAAACAAATGGGATCTCATCTAAATAAAAATCTTCTGCATGACTAAAGAAAACAGTATTAAAATAAAAAGAGAACCAACTGTATGGGAAAACATATTTGCCAATGATACCTCAGACAAGGGTTTAATTTCCGAAATATATAAAGAACTTACATGATTCCACTCTAAGAAGACAAGCACCCCAATTAAAAAATGGGCAAAAGACTTGAACAGATACTTCTCCAGGGAGGACATACAGAGGATCCAGAGACACATGAAAAGATGCTCAATATCACTAGGTATCAGAGAGATGCAAATTAAAACCACAATGAGATACCACTTCACACCAGTCAGAATGGTCATCATAAACAAAGCAATGAACAACAAGTGTTGGAGAGGTTGTGGAGAAAAGGGGACCCTAGTGCACTGTTGGTGGGATTGCAGACTGATACAACCACTATGGAAAGCAGTATGGAATTTTCTAAGAAAACTAAAAATGAATCTACCTTTTGACCCAGCAATCCCACTGAAACACCAATGCAAAAGATCCTATGCACCCCAATGTTCATAGCAGCACAATTTACAATAGCCAAATCTTGGAAGCAACCTAGGGACCCATCAGTAAATGAATGGATCAAGAAACTATGGTACATTTACACAATGGAATTCTATGTAGCAGAAAGAAAGAAGGAGCTCCTACTCTTTGCAACAGCATGGATGGAACTGGAGAGCATTATGCTAAGCAAAATAAGCCAGGGGGTGAAAGACAAATACCATATGATCTCACCTTTAACAGGAACCTAATCATCAAAACAAACAAACAAGCATAATATAACCAAAGACACTGAAATTGAGAACAGGTTGACAGTCACCAGAGGAGAGAGGGGAGGGGCAGGGAATTCCAGGGGAAAAGGGGAAGGGTTTAGAACAACAAGTATTAAAGACACATGGACAAAAACTAGGGGGGGTGGAAATGGAAGGGAGGTGGGGAGGGCTGGGGTGGTGGGCTGGGATGGTAGTAGAAGACAGAAAACTGTACAAGAACAGCAGTAAAAATAAAAATAAAAATAAATCATGTAGGATAGATTTTAAAAGTCCAGTATGAACTATAGAAATTTAGAGAATATTTGGGAAAAGGGAATATTGAAAGAATAGTAGTAGAAAAAAACTGCAGACTTGAAGAAAAATAAACCATTATATTGAAAAACTGAACAATGTTAAGATATATTTTATAAAGAAAGTAAATGTTTCTAAAAATGAATATATCCCTTAAGTAGCTATATTTATACCCTGGAAAATTCATTTCAATATGGTAACTAAGGTCTGTCTTCCTGTACTATGTAAAATAGGAAAACAATGAAATACCACATTTCTGTCACAGTTGCAGACATTAGCAACATGATCAAGGACTTGAAGGATGCAAAGAGTGTCAATTCGTACCAGATTCCTTACTCAGTTCACTTCTGTGTCTTGTGCATATCTTGGAAAATGACAGCATGACATCATGAACTTTGTCAAATGCTGACTCCAACTGCAACTGCTGTTCCCAATGTATTTCACACCCTGGGCATCTGGTATATAGTCACTAAAATGACAGATGCATTTTTTCTTCTCTAGACCTGTAGATAAGAACCACCAGAAATTGTTTTCTTTCAGCTGGTAGAGTTGGCAATCGGCCTATGCTGTCATATCTCAGGATTATATTATATCCTGGTCAGTAGAGTCCTAGTTCACATCTCAGCATCGCTTCTGATTAGGAAACTCATATTACTGCAAACAAAGTGCAGCAATTTCCCCATGCTCATGTAATTCACTTATCATATACTCCACCACTTTGAAGCAGCTGACCTGATAAGACAGTTTAGTAGCTTTTTGAAGAGTTAGTTACAGTGCAACTTGGAGGCCAAACAGTGTGATGTTGGGCTCATGTCTTAGAGGATATGATATGTGCTCTGTGAGTTGGCAACCAAGATATGGTAAAGTTTCAATGTTAACTAGGATCAGGTCTGGGAATCAAGAAGAAATTGATTCCCTACCTCTCTAATACACTGCTTATAAAAGTATACAAAAGTATACTGTCTTGTCTTTGCAGTCTTAGACTGATGATTTGAAGATCTTAGTTTCCAAGGGAGGGATGCCCTCATTGGGGCACACGGTGGTTTTGTTAAATGAAGGGTGAGACTGCCTCTTGGTCGCTTTGCTTTGCATACGAGGGAACCAGTAATCGAAGAAGGATGTTATTGTACTGGCTGGCGTGATCAGTCTGGATTATTAGGGGAAATTGGGTTGCTTCTACACACTGAAACAGGGAAGAATGTGTCTTGTATATCTCTTAATTCTCCCTTGTCTTGTGGTGAAAGTTCATGCAGAACTACAAGCATCTGATACAGTAGGGGCTATGTGCCAGACCCTGCAGGAATGAATGTTCAGTTCACCCAACCAGATGAGTCATGGTTCTTGCTGAGAAGTACACACTTGAAATTATGCTTTGGATCCTAACACAGCTGGGTCCTGGGTCTTGGGAGCTCCTCTTGTGCAGTCCCGCCATGTGGTTGGTATCCGCAGTACGCAGGTCCTCAGGGAGAACCCTTAGCAGCTTCTCAGAATCTTTCTGGGGAGTCATGAAAGATATGTTTGTGAGCTGAACCTCATATTAGGAGATAATGGTGCTAGAGTTGGAAATAATCATACATGCAATTTTTCCCTGAGTCTCTAGCCTGCCAGTCCACCATATGGATTCTGTACATAATCCTCCACAATTCTGTGAGCTAATTCTTTAGAATAAACCTCTCCTCCATTTTTTAAGTAAACCAAATGACTATTTTATTATTGTTAAGTTCACAATAAATAATATTTGGGAAGCTTCTTGAATACCAAGGGAGCTTATTGATAGATATTAATTCCTTGGTAGCAGAGTGAGCAGGTAGTCTCTGTGGAATGCAAAAAACTTTTGGATAATTTTAGGAAGAAATCTAGCAAATTTGGGGAAATAATAGATCATGCCAGCTATTTAGAGTCATGTAAAATCAAGAAGCCATCCCAGTGAAGAATTTTTTTTTTATTTTGTGTTTTTTCTTTTTTCTAGCTATTGTAGACAAACTAGCATCTTTAGGTGTTCTTCATACCTGTCATTGCAGACGGCACTTGGGATGACTAGACAGTGGCAATAAAGATGATGAAAATAACCCATCCTGTGTACTTTTCTACTAATGGCTAATAAAAAAAAGAATGAAAGAACAGAATTCTTCTACTTGGTAGAAGGCAATGTTCTGAAAGTCAGGTACAATTTTAAGTGGAAAATAAAGGGCACAAAAGCACTCCATGGCAGAACACTATGGTTAGTCTCAGCAGAGGTACCAATAATGTGTCTGCTGTCATGTAGAGTTAGCTCGGTGCATTGCCTTGTGGCCAGTAATGCTTCATTCATTACGAGAAGGGAGATGGGAAGGGGCAGGAGGAGGAGGAACAGAAGGGAGAGGGGAAGGAGGAAGCGGGGAGTAGTCATCATATTCATTAGTTCTTCAGGTTCTATTTCAATGTGTCAGGTAACTCTTCACTTAGCACACTAATTCTTACCAAACCTGCAGAGATTTACCTATGGCTGAAGTGCGAGAAATATCAGAATGATCTAAAAATTTTTCAAACTTTATCCTCTATTCCCTACCCAGATTCAGATACCATCCTCGAAATAGTTGCCTATGAGTTAAGTGAGAGGCAAGGCAGTAACAAAAAGTTGTTAATGACAGATGAGTGTTTTACCCTTTGGTTATGTTGAAATAAAGGGAAAAAATACTGTAACGAGCTGGAAATATTTGAAAATCTAAGAGAAATTGTAATATACTTAGTCATCTCCTAATTTCTCATAGCATGTCTGTGGCTAAAATTGGTGTACATCGCACCACTTATTCTGTTAGTACAAGGTAGAGAACTCAGCCTCCTATACATTTGAAGCCATTATCTTTTTATATAATAGAAGCTAGTTCTAGGCTACGTAAACTGAAGTGACCAAAATTATCATCCCATAAACGTCAAACCCCCACTGAGCTTAGTGCAAGACATGCTCACCTTCTGCTGATCTGCCTCCATAAAGAAGTCAGTCAAAAGAAATACAGTATTTGGCAGACGTAGTGTAGGTATGGCAATCTCTGGAATACCCTCTAGAAATGGCGATGGCCTTGATGTTTTCTCCCGTAAGCTGCCTGGCTCAGACTTATTTGGGTTGCATTTATGCATCACTAAACATAATTTTAAAATATAACATGTTTTAGCAAGAAAAATATGTTATATTTTCAACCTCACCTCTGGTTAGTCAACTAGAGACTCAGTAAAGAGATTATTTTTCTCTTTTTCACAGAATTGAATGCCAATTGTTATCATTCACACAAATGAGTGTCGGCATGTCACTTTCAACTGTTTTTCTTCACTTCCAAAATGTAGCAAAACCTTGAAAAGTAATTTCCTTCTCCAAATAAACCAAAGCTCTGTGTAAAACTCAACTATAAAAAATAAAAACAATTTTTATTCTCTACTAAGGTTCAGTGCAAAGGATTGATTTCTCCTCCTTTTTCCTGCCCCAACCACTTTTTAAATTGTTGTTCAAGCACAGTTGTCTCCATTTTCCTGCCACCACTTTCCACTGTCCCACCCTCAATCTTTCCCTCCTTTGGCTTTGTCCATGGGTCCTTTATACTTGTTCCTTGACTTGACCCTTCCCTTTTATTCCCCCATTACCTCTTCCCCCTCCTCTCTGGTTACTGTCAGTTTATTCTTAATTTCAATGTCTCTGATTGTATTTTGCTTGCTTGTTTGTTTTGTTGATTAGGTTACACTTATAGGTGAGATCATATGGTATTTGTCCTTCACTGCCTGGCTTATTTCACTTAGCATAATGCTCTCCAGTTCCATCATTTTTTAAGGTATTTAGATTATCCGTGTTTAATTCTACTTTGTAAAAATTAAGTTTCGATGAGCAAGTCTTTTCAGAGAGTAGCAAATCTGCCTCCCAAATTTCATAAGCATTACTTCTGTTTCTTTAATTAATTAACCAAATGGATCCTGCTAATTAGTTAGATATCTTCTATTTTGTGAGGGAGCTGGTGGTTGGGCTTCATTCTCTTTCTCATGGCGCTTGAAGCTTAAGTGAGCAGAGCCTGGTCATGGAGCCTGCCACCTCACCGGTGAATCCTCACTGCACAGCTTGGCCCCTTCATCCTCCACGGTAGAATTTTCTCCATTGCAGAAGCTTTGTCTTGCAGGATTCTCTGGGGAGAAAATGAAAATAGACATATGCCCCTGCAAATCAGACATGGATCGGGAGTGTATTAAGATAATTGTACTTTATCCAGGCTGTTCTGTCTTGCTCCCACCATGGCATGGCTGAGTGGATCATCATTTCTATTTGGGCTACAGTTTGAAAATGCCCATCACTGATACCTAATTAGACAGAATGACTTCAGAGAAAATAATCTTCCACTGATAATCACTAACAAGAATAGTCATACGAGCTACTATTTTTGAGAACTGCTTGGGGTGAGCCTCCAGTCATTCTAGCCTTTGGAAATAACATTAAATTTCCATACTTAGGACTATATTTTGCACTTCTAAAACCTCTTATAGAAATCAGATTTTATAACTTATTAAGAATTCTTCCTTTATTCATAAATTATGGGAAAAACCCAACACTTTTGGTGGAAGAAAAAAATAAAATTGCTGCTTGAATGTTAACCATATTGGTATACTTTCAAATTCAGAAATAGAGTGAGATAATGTAGGTTTTGGTTCAATATTATAATAGTTATTCAATTTGGCACACCCTCTTCCCATTTTCTATAATAAACCATTTTGAATATAAAAGCATTTGGATAAACTTTTCTTCTCCCCACCCAGTCACATCCTCCCCCACCATCATCTCTGAATTAAATTTCCTAAAGGGAAGCATTATCCAACCCTAACCACTAGTAGGAGACACTAGTAGTTAAGGTTGGATAACTACAGAAACTCCGCTAATGGTTAGGTCTCCAGGTGAGGCTCTGTTTCCCACATCTATGAAATATTAAGTCACTGCACAGGTCCTTAGAAGAATAACTGTTTGTATTCAGAAGGACCTGGATTCCAAACTTACCCTAGATGTTTACCAGTTGTATAACCCTGGACAACATGTGTGTTCTTTCTGAGGCTCAGTTTCCTCACCTGTAAAATAGAGATCAAATACTCCTATCTCACAGTATGTTGTGAAGGTTCACTGACTCATGTAAAAGCTTTGGAGTGCCTAACACATAGGAGACACTCAGGAAATTATGACATCAGCACATCTGTTTGAACCCCCATATTAAATGTATAAGTTTTATCCTGATGCATTGAAATAAAAACGCTCACTTCTTCCTCCAAACTAGTTCTTCAGAGAACCAGCTGCAATAATGAATCAGCCTTACAGAAAGAATCTGCAGGGCAGAAGACACCAGGTGAATCAACAGGAAAGATGTGTTTTTTGTTTTTTTTTTTACCCCCAGGACATACCAGAAAACATGAAATGTATAGAGTCGGAGGCATGGGACAATTTAGTATGTGACAATTTGCTCTGAAACTATTATGGACCTTTGAAATCCGAGGCCACCAGTCTTCTTAAGGTCTCTTCTGCATCTGTTATCATGTGGCATTATCCTGCAAAAAATTAACTGTGAAAGTTAACAAAAAACAGAGCTTGAGCTGTATAGTCTCTTCTCAACATTATTTTAAATTAAAAAGCTCCAATTTGTATTCAGATTTTTAGAGTAGCAAATGTTTAAATTCTGGTCAAAAGAGACAGAAATTTATACCAAAAGAAGAGATTAGATCAGAGATATTGATAGGGCACTACACTTTCACAGGACTGGGATAGTTCATTGCTGGCATGAATACATGAAACGACAATATGACCTCATAGAGGCTATGTCAGGGTAGGCTCCATTCTGCTGCAGTAACAGACAGGCTGGGAGTCTCCAAAACTTCACAACAGCAGGGTTTATTTCTCACTTATTGTCCATCGTGCACTACCTGGAGGCTGTCTTCTCATACCAGCATAATCCTCATTCTGCAACTGAAGCCCTGAAAGAAGAAACACCGTTTATGAAGGGGACAGAAAATTTAAAAAAGATGTATTCTTTGGGATGTTTTGTGACAGTGATCAAATGCTCAGCCTGATAAGGACAAGGCACATAGCTCATAATTCACCTGCACATGGCCCAAACTCCAGACAATGTGATGCTCCAGGTATCCAGAGTAGGGGACTGGGGAGGTATGGCAAATTCCACAAACGTCACTGCAGTACCTTTATTATGTTTATGGTAGCCTTAAAGCCAAGACTGTAAGCCAGTGAGTAAAGTAGGAGCAAAAACAGAGATCATGGCAGGAAAACCAAATGTCTGCCAGTTTTGGTTAAGATTTGAACAATGAAAATACGAAGAGTCAGTATATGGACAGGCCATGAGCATTAGAGGTTGAAAGATCCATAGTTGCGGATGGATATTTCCTTCTTTTTGGAGATGGTGCTAGCTGAGCAGCATTGAGCCAACAAAAATTATCTTAATGCTTTGGATGCATTAGAGACATAACAGTCCTAGACAGGTGTTGTAACAACAAAACACTGCTAATAATGGTTTACTTGGAGCCTCCATTTCAACTCAATGTGGCTCCAGCTACTTCAAACATTGTCATTCACTGGGCACAGTCCTGACGTGATCAGAAATTGAAGGCACTGAAGCTTAGGGACTGCCTACCACACGTGTCACAAAAGCATACCTCAGGAAACTCCATACCTTCATACCAGTTTGGCTGCATCACCATTAACCAACGACAGAAATGCGATCATTTGATTTGGGAGTTCTGTGATGGAAAATTATTAAATTGCAAAATTACACCACCAAACTTACATGTATATCATTAAATTATAAAATTGTTTTGTGTTATGCGTTAAGATGTGTATTTTTGTGTAATTATACTCTAGTACTGAGGTTCTCAAAGTCTGGTCCCTAAAGAACAGCATCAGTGTGGCTGAAGAACTTGTTAGAAAAGCAAATTACTGGGTCCCAACACACACCCATTGACTTAGAGACTTAGAGGGGTGGGCTAAGCAATATGTGGTTTAACAAACTTTCCAGAGGATTCTGATACACTCAATGTGATAACCAGTGTCCTAGAGCACATTGTTTTAGTATTAACGGGTATTTTGAGTTTACCTAGTATAGTAGTTCTAAATCTTGGGGGCAAATGAAAATATCTGCAGGGCTTATAGGAAAATATATATGCTCAGGTCTCACTTTCAGAGGTTTTAGTGTGATATTTCTGGGATGAGACTCCAACATCATATTTTTAAAAATATTTCCCAGCTAATTCTAAATGCAGTGGAGGTTGAAAATCACTAATGCCCAATCCGTCATTTTACTGATACAGAAGAGGAGGCCCTGAGAGGCTGAGAGCCCAGAGCCCGCAGCTAGTTAGCTCTTACTCAAAATAGTGAACCAGCTACGTAACATTCAGGAAACAATGTGTGCTGTATTATCAATGCAGAGTTTCAAGATTCATGATCTGTTTTTGACCTAGATGAGTCATAAGCATGCATCTCTCTTATTGCTTCAAACCTTAATTAGCAATCTCTTTGCTTTTGCAATAATCCTAGATTTTTTTAATATACTAAATTGTTCATCCTGCAGGATGACATGCTGTTGATGTAATAATGATGTAAGCAACAGACAAACAGGTCATCATTTTCACATTAAATTTAATCAAGTTTCTTTCCTGTTTGTGTTGTACATGTCAATTATAAGGGCATAAATATTATGTTTCAAGTACAGAGTATTTGTTGGCTTCTAAAAATCAAAGAATGGATCCATTTCTGAACCAGATGGCTCAACCTAGAGTATAAGGGTCTTAATTTTTCTGAGTCAATTTAATTTTTTACCAAGTACTGCCTAACTACTTCTTTGATCCAAATATCAGTTGTGGCCTTTAAAACACTATGTGGAGGCCACTGCATCACTCAGCACCTCTAAGTGCTCTTCACTTTTCCTGCCTCCCACCTCCCTGGAGTTCCCAGCCTTCTCCTGGCAATTGACCAACTGGTGCTAGTTTAGCTGCTTCCTGCTGCACGCAGGCTGCTATACAAAAAAGGCAGATGGAAAATGAAGGTGGTGTTTTTCAGTCACTGTGTCTATTTTTCTATCTAAACACAAAAGAATAATTTCACAGATGGCATTTCTTTTTTTTCAACACTTACAGTTCAGGACAATAGTTGTGAAGGATAAGGAACCGACTCAACGCTTCAGAAGATAAAAGTACAGTTCAAACATGATTGTTTGATGATGTTTGCAATCAATATTTGCAAACCTGTGTTGTATTCAGATGTTGTGTACTCTCCTCCTTCCCTTGCAGAGCAGACCGCTCTGTGCTGGGAAATTAGGTGTTCATCACACAGGATGTTTGACAGAGGCACTGGCCTTGCAACCTGATCTTTTCTTCATTGTCATGTGCTCTGTAATCATCAGTGTATCATAAAACAGGTTAGAGGTTACTATAGCAACGCTACCCAAACCAATGTGATGAAGGAAGCTTGTGGACTGAGAAATGTTATCATTTCATCCCCTGACTTTCAGGGTTTGGAACATGACTCTAAACCAACGTATCAGAATACAAGGCATTGGCCTTTCAGAAAGGCATGGAGCTTCGGGGGTGTTAAGTTTCCAGATAGAACTTAGAGGTCTCCTATATACATCAGCTCATTACAGAGGTCATAAAAATCACTTTTTGTAGCACTCATAATTTGTAAAATAAGGTGTCTGACCTCAGCTTTTAAAACCCCTTGAGAGCACAGGCTACAGGAATTTGGAAACAGAAAATAGAGAGGACAGGTGAAGTGAAATGGTGCTCATGTTAATGCAAGGACCACTTTGAGGACAATTTGAGGGTGTGACAGGGCTGTTCTTAGGTCCAAATGAAACCTGAGTATCCTCTTCTCTCTGGCTAGGCAGCTTCACTCTTCTAAGGGGATGCCCACAGCTGACCTTTTATTTTACTGTCTTCATTTGCAAGCACCTATCTGTCCTTTTCTTTTGTTCCTAACTCTCCCATACTTTTTCTTCCTTCCTAGACTGTTATCAGAATTAACTGCTTCCAGTCATGCCCTTTTATCTTTATTTATGTTTCCTAATACGAGCTAACTTAGTTGGTGTGATAGAGCAGGGAGGCAAGCCCCTCTCAGGTGCAGTTGGGGGAGTCCTTGTTCTGCGTTTACTAGTAATATGAGCAGAACACCTTGATTTCTCCAAGATCCCTTTCCTTGCTCTGAATGATACCCACTTGGCAGGGACTGTAAGGATTAAATGCAGGAATGAATAGGAAGTGTGTAGCCATAATATGGGCTCTTGGCCAGTGTTGCTCTTAGAGCCAAGTTTACAAGATCAACACAAAATAATTGGTCACTTGGGTGTCACTCTTAGGCCTGGGCAAGGGAGCCCACTTATAGTGGGCCTTAACTTTTACCTTACCCTCTCTGGTCCTCCTTTGGCGTTGTCCTTTTAAAGGCAAAAGATTCTTCATGAGCCAACAGGATTTGCCCTTGGAGCCATTTTTTCTTTTCTAGTCCATGTGTTGCATGCCTAAGAGCCTGGAAAGCCTGAAGAAATAGTCTTGAGTTCATGTCCAGGCCTGTAAGCACATTTCCATCCTTCTTCCTAAGGGGTCCTCTCAACTGCAGGTAGCCAAGGGGGAAGGCTGTTTGTGGGCACTGAATGGAAATTGGACTTGCAGCTGAGTGCCCACCATCACATACCCAAAGCCAAGTGTAGAAAGGGAGGCAAGGGGGCCAGGTTCATCAATTCCTGTTCCTCTTTGTTCCAGCTCGGAAATTCTAAATTCAAAATTGGCCTTTCAAGTCATTATTTCTATATTGTGTCAAGGTAGGCAGACAGAATAGTCTTACAAATGGTTTGCTGACTTGATTTATAACTTTATAATATTTATGCAAACATTATGGTGTGAAGTCTCCATTTGCATTGTTGAGTTGGCCCCACAATGTCAGTGACAGAATTCACACACAGTATATGCATCACAGAGATGCATAGCATGTCCATTAACACCAAGATAGTAGTCTATGCAGCAATCACTCTATCTATCTTTGTACTTTTTAAAAAAGAATTTAAAAAAATTGTACATTGATTGACCTTGTAACGTTGAAACAGATATACAATACACACAATAATAAAAATTTTGAAAAGAAATCAGAAGGGAGAAAAAAGAGCTAAAATTTGTTTCTGGTAAAAACCTTATTCAAGCATCATTCCTTTTCTTAATAAGTCATCTAGAATTTGTAATCCCACAAAAATGACAGTAATTCAAAGAACAAAATATCTATGGTTTTACAAGAAGAACATAAAGGCAGTTTAGTTTGGCTGTTGGGAGTGGGGGAATAATGTTCCAGTTTATATTAGAATGCATTTGAATTGTTTTTCAGCTCTGGCCTTAGATTGTTTATGTGTGCTATGGGCAGAGATAAATCAAGTGATGCTGGGGATGGATTTTATAGGAAAAGCAGGTGGTTGCCTAGGGCAATGAAATGTTTTAGTGACTCTATTATGGGAGGGTCTGTAAGCTGTGATGGGGTAGTTGGGTTTGTACCCATCCTGCCTATGGCTGCAAATTTCCAGCACCACCCAAGGGTGTATCAGGCAGAGCATTTGAATATATTTACATCTCTAATTGAGATTAGGACAGGGAGGGAAAGAGAGGAGAATTCCTGTTCCTGTGCTTTTGATGGGTATTTAACTTTCTGCCTCTCTCCTCACTGTGGATCCTGTGACATCTCTGGGTTAGGTGACACAGTGACAGAGCCAGACTTATATACAGGCAATGAGAAAGTCACATCAGAGGTGTGCCAACCTAGGCAGACCAAAGGGACAGCTGGCGCTCTGGCCCACTCCCCTTTTCTTCCATACCCCTCTCTGGAGAGTGTGTACACAGTGGTAACAATACAGTCAACTTCCTGAAGCTGGTCCAAATCTGCACCTGGTTCCCACAGCTGCCAACACCATCTGTGCAGGTTGTCACACTAGTTCAGGTTATCTAATCCTGAGGAAGCCTCAGTGAGACAGAACACATTTTGCGAGCAGACAGAACATCTTTTGCAACTTATGGTGGAAATTATTCACCTGTTTTAGCTGAACCAAGGAGTCCATGAAATGCAAGTAAACTGCAACACAACATAGCATACAAGGAACATGATGACTCATAAAACTGATTCTTTATTATGTGTACGATGTGTGTAAAATTATCACTCATAAGTTCAAGTTCACCATAATAATCATGAGATAGCACAGGGGCAGGGAAATAAGCCATCCAAAAGACATCTGGAAGCTTGGACATTTGCTGAGAACTAACTAAACTTTAGAAAATAACATTTAGTCATCAGCTTTGGGCCAAGATGAAGAAATAAGTAGAAATGCTTCACTTCCTCACACAACCAAAAGAAGGCTAACAACCAATTAAAAAAACAAAAACAAAAACAAAAACAAAAAAAGAACACCCATAACTGCCAGAAAATCAAACTGCATGGAAGTCCAACAACCAAGGAGTTAAAGAAGAAACATTCATCCAGACTGGTAGGAGGGGTGGAGACAGACATCTGAGGCAGAGAGGACATACAATAAGATGGCAGCTGGTGGGCCAGGTAGTCCCACGTTCACATGCAGAAAAACTGAGAGGAACAACTGGGGAGTAAGACAAACCACACAACCCAGGGTTCCAGAGTGGGGAAACTAAAGCCTCAAAACTTCTTGATGTAAAAACCTGTAGGAATAGCAGCAGTGGGACAAATTCCCAGTCTCACAGGAGAGTCCATTGGAGGGGCCTTAAAATGTATACAAGCCCTCCCACCATCATCACCAGAAGGGCAAAATTCACTTGTGGATAGCAGAGGAAATAAGCTGAGCAAGTGGCATTGTTCCCTCTCATATTCCTCCCCAACATATAGTGCCACAACGTAGGGAAGTGTGTTGCCCTGCCTTGGCGAATACCTATGGTTACACCCCTTACAAAGTAACAGAGACATTGAAACATAAGAAATGTGACCCAAATGAATGAACATATCAAAACTCCAGAAAAATAACTATGCAATAAGGAAATAACCAATTTATCAGATGCAGAGTTCAAAACACTGTTAATCAGGATACTCACAGAAATGATTGAGTATGGTTGCAAAATAAAGGAAGTGAAGGCTATACAAAGTGAAATAAAGAAAAATAACCAACAGTAAAGTGAAGGACTCAAATCAATGATTTAGAATAGAGGGAAGAAATAAACATTCAACCTGAACAGAATGAAGAAACAAGAATTCAAAAAAAATGAGGAGAGGCTTAAGAATCTCTGGGACAATGTTAAACACTCTAACATCTAAATCATAGGGGTTCAAGAAGAAGAAGAAGAGTAAGAAATTGAAAACTTATTTGAAAAAATAATGAAGAACTCCCCCAATCTGGCAAAGGAAATAGACTTCCAGGAAGTCCAGGAAGCTCAGAGAGTCCCAAAGAAGTTGGGTGCAAAAAAGAATACACCAAGGCACATCGTAATTAAATTACCCAAGATTAAAGATAAGGGGAAAATCTTAAAAGCAACTAGAGAAAAGGATATAGTTACCTACAAAGGAGTTCTTGTAAAACTATCATCTGATTTCTCAAAAGAAGCCTTACAGGCAAAAAAGGGCTGGAAAGAAGTATTCAAAGTGATGCCAAGCAAGGACCGACATCCAAGATTACTCTATTCAGCAAAACTATCATTTAGAATGGAAGGGCAAATAAAGTGCTCCCCAGATAAGGTCAAGTTAAAGGAGTTCATCATCACCAGGCCCTTACTATATGAAATGGCAAAGGGACTTATCTAAGAAACAGAAGAAGATCAAAAACTATGAACAGTAAAATAACAACAAACTCACAACTATCAACAACTGAACCTCAAAAACAAAGAAAAAAATAAAAACAAACTAAGCAAACAACTAGAATCAAAACAGAATCACAAAAATGGAGGGCACACGGTGTGTTATCAGCTTGGAGGTAGCAGGGAGAGAGTGGGGGAAAGGTGTAGCAAATAAGAAGCAGAATTGCTTACAAAATAGACAGGAGGAAGTTAAGAATAGTATAGGAAATGGAGAAGCCAAAGAACTTATATGTATTGCCAATGGACATGAACTAAGGGTGAGAGGAGTGCTGGAGGGAATGGGGGTACCAGGCAGAGGGGGATAAAGGGGAGAAAAAATTAGACAACTATAATAGCATAATCAATAAAATATGTTTAAAAAAACTTTAGAAAATACCAGGGAAGGGATCTTAAATTAGCCAAGATCCATGGAACAGTCCTAAAGACAAAGGGCATAAGAGAAAGTCCTCTGAGTGGAGGCTCTATTGAGATAAGCTCACAGTTGGTGTACATTTGCATCTGCAAGGGGGTGCTATGTTGCATCAAGAGGATGCCCCTTCCCCATCACAGGCAGCACAGCTACAAAGAAAATGGTTTTTACCCAAGAACACTATGGCAAGAAGGAACTGAGAGATATGTCAGGAGGCTGGGACAACTAATGGTTCAATTCTTTTTTAGATGCCTTGTACTGGGAAAAACATCCCATAATACTTGGGAACTATAGTTTGGCATCCTTTCAAACCAGAGACTATCTAAGTCAGCAAAAGAATTCCTTTACTTTCTTTCCAAAGAATTTTTTTTCTGATTTGGGGGATTTGTTTTTTTAAGTACTTCCCAATTAACAAATGTACTCTACACAGAGAGCTCAAGGGATCCATTCTTATGTCAATGTGTCCACATAATTCACCATTAATGGGAACTAAAGATGCACATCAATGGAAGAAAAGAATCCTGCATAACATAAATGAATAAGCTTCATTAATGCAACATTATGGCCAACTTTTCCTGAGGAAATGCATTTAAGCCTAAAGGTTCAGAATAAATCTGCCAACAGACATTGTATATATACATAGCCCAAAGGGATTTGAAAAAAAATCAGGTCAGCACTGCAGAGACTGCATGAGAGCCCAGGGCCCAAGTCTTCAGGGAAAACTTTGGGATCTTGAGTCAAACTGCAAAATGTTCTATGACTACAGGAAGGTCTCCATGCAGAGAAAGGGTGAGGAAGAGCAAACCTTGAAGATCAGAGGTGGACACTTAACAAAATGATTAATTTGCTACAAAAAGAGTAACCAAGCCCACAATATAAAGTGACAAATTTTGTGCTTTAGCAAGGTAAATAGCATTTTATACACCTGTAAAATATTCCCCTTGTGCATACTGGTTTATAGTTTTTGTTAAAATTCTAGAGCTATTGGGAACAGATGAAGATCAAATTTGGACTTCATTTACTTCTGTTTGCATGAAAATGCCATAAAAAATACAGCAAAGAGCAAAATTGTCATGTTTTGGGTGTCTTTGCCTTTATTTCATGCTGTTCATTGCCATAGCTTGCCTGGCACTTTTTAGTGGCATTTCCTAAGGCAACTGACAAAAGCTGGGGTGTATTTCCTGATAATAAAGAAAACTGGGTTTTTAGATTTGACAGTAAAAATGTATGTGCCTATTGGGAGAGTAAGGACAATATAATCAGATCCTCCCAGGAAAAAGCAAATCATGGTCCTTGTAGCTTTAACACACCTGTTGAATTTAAGGCTACACAAAGTTGGCTCTGAAAATGCGCCAACTCATCGGGTAAAAGCCCAAGTAAAGATATTGATGGGAGCCACTTGCTTAATGTGCAACTCGTTGTCTTTCTGTCTCTCTCTTTCTCAGTTTCAGTGGCAGTGATCCTATTCTTAGAATTTAATTCATAAGAAGTCACACTCTTGACTGTGGAATTTTTATCCACTGGATAAAAATTTTTATTCACTGACTCTTTCACCACTGGAAGGAGTCATATATTCTAACTTGCATAGACCTTGGTCATTCACAAGGAATAAAGAAAACACATGCAAATAATTTGTCAAGATGTCAGTAGTCTTTGCTGCCTGCAGTGTTTATTTCACGTGAGCCCTTCCTCAGGCTCAGAAGCTACTGATACACATTAACATGCTGCATTCTCCAAATAGTTTGATTTTGAAGGTAGCCATAACAATAATCTGGGCTTGTATTGTGAGAGTTCTCTTGAAACCTCATAATAAAATTTGTGAAGGTGGCTTTGAGAGATAAGCTGCCAGGACAATAAGGACACTGAGGTGCAGGCTTCCATTCTGACTCTAATACTAACAGTGATTCTTTATCAATTAAAAGATCTAAGATGTCTTCAGTTTAAAAAATTAGTTTAATTTAAACATATTTCTTCTCAATCTCCATAGATGGTAAAAAAAGGCTTTATTAAAATTCAACACGTCTTTATGATTAAAAATACTCAAGAAGGACATTTTTAAATAAGAACAAACATTTCATACAATGTACACACATAGGCACCCATACATAGATAGATATATAGATACACATACGTGGATACATACATAGATATAGGTACAGTCTCAATTTCACCATGTTATTCAATGGGGGGATTTCTAGGCATTCTAGAAATATTAAAGACATTTCCCCCTAGATTAAAGCACAAAGCAAGCAAGGATGCCCAGTGCCCACTACTGCTCAAAATTGTAAGAGAGCTATTGGTCAATGCAATTATGCAATAAATCAATTCCAGGTAGGAGAACAGGTAAAACGAATGTGTAAAACTTTTACTATTTACACATGATATAATAGTATATTTGTGAAACCTCAGAGAACCAATAATAAAATGAACTCAAACAATTAAAAAAATCCAGTGATGTCATAGGATGTAAAATTAACACACAAACATCAATAGCTTTCATATATACAAATGATAAACAGTTAAAGTTCCCTTTACAAAAGCAATAAAAATTTTAATACTTAAATGTAACAAGAATATAGCAAAGCCTATATGCAGGCAGTTTGGAATTGTTCATAGAAGTTGCAACTGTAGACTTGTGTGCATGGAAAGCCAGTTCTCCTTCACGGCTAGAAAGATTTAGCATTTTTAAAAAGATTTTATTTATTTATTTTTTTAGAGAAAGGGAAAGGGAGGTAGAAGGAGAGAAAGAGAAACATCAGTGTGTGGCTGCCTCTCACGTGGCCCCCACTGGGGACCTGGCCCGCAACCCAGGCATGTGCCCTGACTGGGAGTTGAACTGGTGACCCTTTGATTCACAGCCCATGCTCAATCCCCTGAGCTACACCAGCCAGGGCATCATTTAGCATTTTAAAGACATATGCTCTATCTAAGTAGATTTATAAAACCAATGTAATATCAATGAAAATGCTAACAAGCTATTTTACAGTATTAGACAACTTGATAAAATTTATATGGAAAAGCTAACATACAAATATACCTATGAAAACACTGAAAAAACTTAGGGGGATGGGGCTTGCTCCACCATATATTATAGCGTGCCATATATCTCCTATAATTAAAGCAATATAGTGCTGGTATGGGAATAGGCAAATAGATCAGTGGAAAATACATGTAAAGTACAGAATTAGACCCAACAATATATGGAAATTTAGTATATAACAAAAATGGCTTCCCAAGTTACTGGACAAAAGATCGACTTATTAATAAATACACCTAGAGTAGCCATTGAAAAAAGATAAAATTAAATTTGTATCTCACTCTATGTTCAAGATTATATACTTCAAACTGATTAGGGAACTAAATTTAATTTTTTAAAAAATCATACATGTACCAGTTGAAAAATGGCCAAATCTTGTTTAAACTTGGTATAGAAAAAAAGCTTTCTAATTATGGTTCAAAATTCCAATTTAATAATAGAAAACATTGATAAATTTGACTAAGTAAAATTTACAAAAATTTATATGTCAAAAACTCACCATAACTGAAGGCAATTGAAAACTGGGAGAAAATATCCTAAATAAATAACTCAGGCAAAGAGTTTATATCCCTAATATGTAAAAATCTCTTAAAATTTGAGAGACAATGACAAAATATGATAAATATGAGAAAGGTATGAACTACTCTCTTTGTCTCTTTCTTTCTCCCTCTTTTTAAATCTATTAGAAGTTTGCTGATTATCTTTTCAAAAGCCAGCTTTCGTTTCAATGACGATTTTTCTCTATTGTTTGTTCTTTTTGTATTTTATCTATATCCATTCTTCATTCTTTTCTTAACTCTACTATTTGGTTGTGATTGATATTCTTTCTATCTTCTTAAGATAGAAGTTTAGATCACCAAGTTTGATCCTTTCTTATGTAACATTTAAACCTAAAAATGTCCCTCTAAGCATTGTTTTAAATGGTATCTCACAGGTTTTGGTATGTTCCTATTTTCACATTTTCCCATCCTCTTGATTTTAATAAATTTTACATTCATGATACTTTTATAAATGTAGAAAAATTAAGAAGATATGAGAGAGAGTTGCCATATACCAGCACACAAGCTTCTCTTATTATTAACATCTATGATAATATGGTACACTTGATTAATGAACCAATAGTGATTTTTTATTATTAACTAAGCACGGGATTTATTTGAATTTCCTTAGTTTTACCTAATGCTTTTTCCATCCTGGGATTCCATTCAAGATCACACTTTACATTTAGCAGCCATGTCTCCTTAGGCTCCTCTCAAGTGTGAGTTTCTCAGACATCCCTCATGTATATTTGATGAGTACAGTCCAGGCATTTTGTGGAATGCCTCTGCATGGAATTTGTCTGATGTTTTTCTCATGGCGCAACTGGGATTATGGGTTTTTAGCAGGCCTATCCCATAGATAAAGTGTTATTTTTATCACATTGTATTCCAGGTACATACTATCAAAATGACATCACTGTTAATGTTGACCTTTATCACCTGGGTCAGGTATTTAGTCACACTTCTTTGCTGTAAACTGGGGAGTAATACTCCCCTTTTTGAGGGTGAAGAATATATATAAATCATTTGGAATTCTCCTGCATGAAAGATTTATCTTTTTCCTCTTATTTATTTATGTAATAGTTTATTTTTATGAATATCAACTAATCAAAATTTATTTTATATTTGGGTTATAATCTAATAATAGTTTATATATTATGTTTTCCACATCATTTGCCTACATGTAACACATTATAAATTCTAGAAGTAAAATTGCTGAATCAAAGATTATTCACATCTTAAATTTTAATAAATGATCACATTGCTCTCCTTCAAGGCTATTGATCACATTTCAAGGCTATGATCACACTCATATTCTTTGAATTAAGTCTGAAAACAACTGTTCCATGACACCCTTGCTAACACGGCGTGTTACAAAATGTAGTGAACTTTGCCAATTTGAACTTTGTCCAAAATGGAATCTCATTATGGTTTCAATGTCTTTGTTATTTATTAATTTACCAAGTTGTGTTTGTGTGGTCCTCCTCCCAGCCACTTTTCCTCAGAGCTGTGAGCATTCTGGGGTAGCTCCTAGGGCCACCCCAAGCAACTTATTTCCATCTTGTGAATGCGAGGTTGACCTAGCCCTCTGAGTTGCCATTTACCTTAAAGAAGTATACTTTTTTTTTACCTTTTCTGGGACCTAAGACCACAGTGTCCACATTCCATATTTTTCATGTTTGACATCCAATGCTTTTAACAAACTGTCATCCTATTTCTTTCTTCTTTGTCTCCTTCTCCTTCTCCTTCTCCTTCTTTTCCTCCCCCTCCTTTGTATTATCAAAAATGAGGTTTACTTATTTCTGTTTAGCTTCTTATTTTGGAGTTATTTCTTAAGGGAGGAGGGGGAATAATGTGCCTCACTTCACCATGGTTAAAGCAAAAATCCTTACCAACTTTGAACTGATGGGTACTCCCTTGCTTTGAAAGATTTCTACGGAAGACGTTTTGACATCATCATAACCTCCACCAGTACATCTGGATTATTTGAATCTCAGTGCAGTCATCTGCTGTAGTAAATATTCCCTCCAGATTGTTAGATCACTCGCTAATTTGAGAAGTGTGCTTTCTATCCCTTCAAGTAAATGAATGATAAAAGTGTTTCACTGGACTTAATCATATCAGAACCTTTGGCTTGCTGCTAATAACTTCCTTCCAGGTTGATATCAGTACATTAATCATCACTTTTTTTACAGTTATTCTCTTCTTTACATTTCATCCATTTTTTATGTCAGTCAGTTCATGTCATCCTGTTGTATTTCCATGAACATTAGTAAAGGCTCTGTCACATAACTTTGATGATACCCAGATACACTGTGTCCATGTCATCCCCTGAACTGCCAGCCTAGTAAAAACACCAGAAAGCAAATGAGGTATGACTTGTTGGCAGTGAACCCATGCTGACTCTAGAAATCATTACCTCTTTTTCTAACAGGCTTATAAATCTGTCATCTAATAATTCTACTCTACAATTTTACACAGAAGTATTATCAACTGTGTCTATTTGAAGTTTCCAGCACTTGTGGTTTTGCCTTTTCACTTTCTCTGAGATTCTTCAAAGATAGTTGAAATTGATTTGGTAATCATGCAATTAAGTTCTGCACATCTTGGGATAAGCATCTGGCCCTGGAGACCCAAACCCTACCAAGGACCTAACCCCCTCTTATCTCAGCTCTCTGGGACTCCACCTGCCATTGCTGCATGTTTGTTCTCCCAGCTTCCCTTGAAAGATTAATCTTGCTAACCGAGAAAGTGGGGAGGAAAAAGTAGCAGAGAAGCAGTTTTGCCTTTTGACAGCTATTAACACTGAGCCCAAACTGCGGAGTTATATAGTTCTAAATAGCACTTCCTGTTCTGAGCATTCTTACAAACTGCCTCTGGCTCGTAAATCTTTGGCAAATCGTCTTTCTCCTCTTGCAGCTCAAGTTTATCCTTTTAAAATGAGGATAATCACAGTATTAACTGATAGGTCTCTGCAAGGATAGAGATCATACATTTCACAGACTTAGAACAGTTGTTTGGCACCCCTTAAGTGCAGAATCAATATTAACTATCTCATTGTCATTATGACATTTTAATGGGCAAGCTCACTGATATTAGTTTTTCTGTCCTCATAGTAAGAGCTGGTCATCACATTCCTAAAATACTGTTTGACTATGTGTCCCTTCTTTTACTTTTTATGCCTGGCTTTAAAATCTGAACTCTTTAGAGATGCTTTATTATCAACCTCCCCAATTTTCCTTCTCACCACGTTTACTGGGTTTGAAAAAATTGCTTAACTGTTTTAATGGCTGCTTCATTTAGGGTCTCTGACCATGAATTACATCTGTCTCATCATTTTCTTTCTCTTCTTCTGGCTGTCCTAAGCCTGCCCCTCTATAACTCCCTCATGGTCAGAACTGGCACAGGACTTAACAAGCCAACCTTTGATTTCTCTTTTCTTTTCCTTCTTCTTTGTATCCAATAGATCTCCCATGTTCTGCTAATTTTACTACCATATATTTACTGACTCTACATCCTTCCCTTCACCTGTCTTGCTACCACTTTATACTACTTCCTGGCATTTCTCCTTTTTGTTAGTCCAACATGGTTTCTGCCAGTTTCCTTGATACCAGATCAGCCCTCTGCTGCTAGAAGGGTATTTTAAAAACATTAATTTGATAACAATATCAGCTTGCTAAAGATTCTTTAACATATTGAACCTCTACCAAATCAATAATCAAGCAATGGAACACCAATTAAAAAATTAGTAAATATTGTGATCAAACATATCATAATAGGATTGGTCTCACATTATCAGCATTAAATACATCAGCATTAAATATACAAAAAAAAGAAAATTGACAAGTACAGTCTTCTAAAAGCTTTCACTATTTGTTTCAAGTAAATTTAGAATTTTTAAGTACATTGAACCTAATTAATAATTACTAAAAATTTATAGAAAAGTATAGATTTGCTACCTATTAATGTTTCCTGGAGTTGCCTTAATTTCTGAGTATTTATCTGCCTGAATATCTGTGGCTGCCATTTCTTCCTGCTGTTATAGCTTAAAAGTCTTTAACAGAGCTACCCTGGTGTCTCCTTAGAGCAGCAAAGGTGGGACCTCAGATGAACATCAAAACACACGTGGGAAGAAAAATACTAAATAAACAGTCAGTCATAGATACTTGTTAATTCTACCATTAAAGTTTTAAAAATGTTAACTGTCATTTGAGTCAAATCCACTATGTATAAGAAAAAATCAGATAGGACGGTTTCCAAAAAAGTTAGAGTTTAAATACTCCAGATAAATTACCACTTATGACATAGTGAAAAGTCTGAATACTTCAAAGTATTACAACTGATCCTTTGATTCAAACCAACATAGATGGATAAATAGCTACATGGAGATGAAGGTATATAAATATATGAAATGCTTCACTTCCAAATACGTGAACAGAATCAAATGGTAAATATATAGTGTCATATTCCAACTCCTGAAGATTTTTAAATAGCACATGTTTGAAGTATAATCACTGTGCTTAATTGTTTTAACTTTGTCATTGCTGGTGTAGTTTAATTGACTTGAAAAAATACTTTAGAATAATTATTAATAAGATTCTAATCCCCTACTAGGTATAAAGGCACAGTGTCTAGTACACAACAGGTTACTAGATAAATTCATGTTAAATTAATAATCTGTGTGACTACACGGTGCCCTGAGGATGGAAGAATCAGAGTACATCCTAGGAATTCTAATGTGAAAATGAATCAGGAAAAAAACTAAGAAAGTGAAAAAGAGAGAGGTATTCAGAACTACATGAAAACGTCCCACTATAGGAGCGCTTGTGACAAAAGTGAATCTTTTTAATTTACCCAAGAAATGGTAAAGCACATAATTCTAGAACTAAACCTAATGTGTTTAAATGCCACTCCTTTTGCCACTGCTAGTATGTGTATATTGATGATTTTTCAAACAAACATCTATTCTCAGTCCGAATAACTAAACCAGAAACAAAATTTAAGGGGTGTTACATAACAACAATAAACCTCATTAATATCCACCATGTTGGTGTAGTACAGAAAAGGGTGGATAATAGTCCCTTGGGGAAGAGTGAGGCTTTCAGAGAAGAGATGAAGAAACTATGTTGAGCTCTGTCTGGAGGAATGATCAAAATGTTCATGGACAAAGGGTCTAAAGAGCATCTCTTAGGCAGTAAGAATAGCAGATGCAAAGTCCAGAAGCGGCAATGGTTCAGGCTATTCTACAAAGTGCAACCATTTGAAACTGATGGAGTGTAGAGAGTCTGGAAATAATATACCACAAGAATTGAACTTGGAAATTATTCAGGAAAAAGAAGAATGCATTGTATTTGGTAGAGAAGGTTATTTCAATCAAGCCTATGTGACCCATTAGGGCTTCCCCCAATAATAGGCAGAAATTTCGAGGTTAAAAGAAACACCAGAACCAGTAAATACGTGTATTTACAAATATGCATTAAACCTTGAATGAGTAGATATTGCATCCATAGTGAGAAGGGACTGTGCAGCAAATAGCTTTCTCTTAGGCTATGACCTGAATTCAGTCCCAACTCTGCCATTGTTACCTGGACACAACCAAGTATATGAAAAGTTATTATTTTCATATTACCCGTATGTCATAAGACCTCTCTAGAAACAAATAATGATTGTAAACTTTTCAAAATTGCTTAAATGCTAAGCATATAGTTATTGCTTTTCTAAAGACCTTTGCAAACAAAAGTAACCACCTAAATATCTGTTAACATGAGATGTTTAATATCAAATCAGAGGATGTCTAAAGGCCTATAAAAATAGTTATGGCAAATTTTTAAAAATGTACTATACATAAAAGTCAATACAGATTTGTTTATTCACAGTTACTACTAGATCACAGTCAGAGAATATGATGGCATAGAAAGAGAGCTCTTGACCAAAAGTTAAAATACCTAGGATCAAAATTTGGCTGGGTCCTTCTGGAGAATCAAATGAAAGGAGCTGGGTAGGTGCTCTTCCTTGTAATCAGGGTCCCTGGATAATGTCTCACATGCTTGAAAAATTCCGAGAGATTCCTGATTTTCCCTAGCACCTCCATAATTAAAGCACATCATAGCTGGCCTAATAAAATTTAATAAATTTCTATGAACTACTTAATTTAGCAAATGAATAAGAAAGAAAGTAGTAGGGTTAGCCGTACAAGTTTGAGAGTAGGCACTGCCCTTGGACTGCAGGACACTGGACATCTGTATCTAATTCAAAAGCAACAGACCAAGATCAAGAGTCTGTGTGGGGCTGTGGGAAGTGGTGGGTGGTGGAGATGTATGATCCAACTCCGAAACTTTGCTTTTATGATCTGAACTAATATTTTTTTTTTGTTAGCTTATGTTCTCATGAGCTGATCTATTGACGTAGACTAGCACAATTGAAGTTGTTAACTATTGGGCATCTCAACCCAACACATATGGGTCTGCGTCCCTGGAAGTGCACTTACAGCATTTCCCTACCCACATTTCAAGAGCTTGACACACTGATGTGGCTAGTAGCTTCCACAATGGATAGCACTGGTCCTGAGGAAATACTTTCATCCGATTCTCCGTTGAGAAACTGGAAGGCGATGATTAAAAAAAGATGCTTGCAATTATGCTTCTCTAGATAAAATGTTGTTTGCAATTATGCTTCTCTAGAACAGGATAAACATCTTACAGCTTTTAATTAAGCCTTACTTTTCTAAAGTTTGGGTGATGCATCATTGCTAAAATATAAACATTTTCTTCAATGGGTAAGACTTAACTAAATGAATTGATGAATTTCACTAGTCATAGTGGTTTCAACTCTTTAGAAATATTTAATTTGGCTAAAGGTTTCAGTAGGTATAAAGTGATTTAAATTTTCCACCTGTAGAGACTAAAGATTTCTTACTTTTTATTTATATTGCATGTGGAAATTAAACAATTTAAAATAACAAAGTAAAGCATAGACTACAAAAAGGGGGACTACTGTAAAATAGGTCATTTGCAATTGTTCTGCTTTTTATATGTTGATATATTAACATTTCAGATCTGTTAGCTTAAATAAAACATATTATTAAAGCTAGTGTCACATTTATCTTAATTTCTACAATGTGGCTACTAGAAAATTTAAAGTTGCACATGTGGCTCATGTTGTAGTTCTGTTGGATGTCACTGTTTGAGGCTTAACTTCTAGGAAGATTGCATTAAGTCTCCAATTAAGAGCTGGAATTATGTTTTTCACAAAAGACTTGATTTTTCTGTAGTGTGCTAGCATAGAGTTCCCACCATCTGATAACAAGAAACAATGAGGGTAATTGGTATCAGTCCAAACAAGAAAAAGTAGAAAGCAATTGGAGTTTAATTTCTTTCAATTACTTTTAATATATGAGTTTTGAAACATACTATACAATCACCCCAGCTTTTAACTTTTGGTGGAAAAATTGCCTTGAGGGAAGGATTGATCCCTCATCTACCAACATGACAAGTACAAAAATAAATAGATTATCCATATCAGCTAAGAAGAATGTAACTCCATATGCACCCTGGGGCAGGTGTTTTTTCTGTGCCATGTTGATAGAAATACTGACTAGGGACATTTAAAATTCATTGCTGGGAGACTCAATATTATAATGAATCTCATTAATAGTAATTAGGATTTTTTTTTCTCAAGCTACCATGGCTAATACCCTCTCTTTTATAGGTCAAAGAAGTTTAAATACTAGATAGCCCTCTAACAGAGAGCTACATTTTGTTTCTTAAATATAAGTCCTAAGCTTTAAGCAACTTCTAAGCAGAAATGTTTATTTTCCTCTTTCTGTATTGTCTAGATTGGCCCGACATAGTCACATGGCAGGTTTTTAAAAATCACGACTGGAAATAGAAACAGTATACTTGTCACAAAATCACCAGTGACTTTTAATCACAATTACAGGCAGGTGATAGATCAGAGCAGCCACTTTTCTTTCCTTGTCTAAACAGTTCTCTTGAAATTCATAATGGAGAATCATGACCCTTGCCCTGTGAACATCATCTGGGAAGAATAGTGGGATGTTTATTCATGTAAATGGGCAAGATGCACTATTTTCCTGCAGCAGGTTCAGCCTGAAACACTATAATCTAATTACTTTTCACTTTCACTTATGTGTTCAGACTTTGCTCCTAAGACAGGGAAGGCTGCTTCTTTTGGCAGGGGCTGCAAAGTGAAATTATACTGTATTCGCAGAATGGGAATAGGACTAATATGCTGGCACGGTGACAGGGGCACGAGGGGACATACTATTTAGATAAGTGTTTCTGCTACATTACCCAGACAGCCTGCCCTTCACAAGTGGCCCAGCCATTGTGCCACCCCCAGATCGCACAGCTAACGAATGCTAACGCCAACCTAATTATATATTTTGGCTTCCGTTTTCACAATGGGCTGTACTTAAGCAAAATTTAGTATCGTCTTATGAGTTCCTACAGCTGGATAATTACAAGGCATTTCAGTTTTCAGAGCAGGAAATTAATGACACAAAGATCAGCAGCTATTTAAAGGCAGTTATTCTCTGCACTTCCAGGGACTTACTCCTGGAAAGCATGTTGAAGACTCTGAAGACAGTCTTCAGGTGGGAGGAAAAGAGGCCCAGTTTTGATGCAACTTCAGGGTCAAATGAATTTTTTTTATGCTCTGGGTGAATGTGTTGTCAAAGACAAGCTCTGCAAAAACATCTTTCTTGTAATACTTCCACCTAAATCCGTCCTAACACTAAATGATTCTTAAATGGGGGTTGGCTGGAGAAGACATTAGCAAAGCCAAAAGCTAAGAAAACAGAACTGCTAGTTTCTCAAAGTCCCCTGATTAGGGGCACAGAATTATAAAGCATTAAGGACTGGCAGAAACCTTACAAAGCATCCAGTTTGGGAGTATTTAAATGCTCACTTCTGAACTACAGATAAATCTAAGCAGAGGTGACCTGTACATCAGATAAACTTGGCATTTCCTTGGGTCCCTGGAAGCTCCCACATGTCTGAGTGGAAAACACATGAGTTCTTTTCACACGGAAGAAGATTGGCTTTTCTGATATAATATTATATTACCAATAGTATATCAAAGTCTAATGTATCAGCTACTGACTGTGAGCTAAAGACCATGACAGAAGAAAAAGAGAGCTTGAGTCACAAACTGAGCTCTTGTCCACAGATTTATTCCCAAGCCACAACTGAGATGGCCTGTTTGGCCTTGGTGATAAGTTTTTAGAAAATGAGACCTTTTGTCTCCCAAATGCTTTGTTGGACTGAGGATCACTAAATACTTTATATGGTGACAGATGAAAATATTCTGAATAAAAACCATATTCAGCAAAATGAAGTCAATATGTTAAAAAAATAAAGATCCTTAAAGAGAGAACAGCAAGGCAAATAAACTATTTGAAATGAGTGTATTCATTCTCCTCCCCAGACAAAGAGACTGCTTGGCTTTTGCCACCTAGCCTTTGAAGTTGACATGTACAAGAGTAGAAAGAGTAGCTATCATTACAGACTCTTTTGAAGCAATGAAAGAGTGCCTGACCCTTCCCCGTTCCAAGACATAATAGAAACTACGGAGTCCCACCTGGACTTTCTACTGTGTTGGATGAGAAGAGGAATTCTCCTTCAAGTCTCGCCTCGTGTTCTTTCCAAGTGTTTCCTATCTTCTTTTCTTGAAGTGTATGTTCATATGTTTATGTGTGAGCGAGTGGGTGGTTGTGTGTGAGTATGTGTTGTACCCAGTTTGTCAAGTGAAATATGGGCTTTTGACCAAGAGAGAATTGCATCCAAATCTCTCTCCTCCAACCCTACTGGAACATTGAGATCATCAGTGCTCACACTTGACTATGCATCAACATTTTCTAGATACCTTATTAAGCTCAAAAAGCTAGGCCCACTCCCAGAGTTTCTGATTCACTAGGTCTGGGGTGGGCCTGAGAGCTTCAGTTTCTGGCAGTCTCCCAGCTGATGCACGTACTGTTGCTCCAAGACCATCAAAACATTCTGTTATCTGTACACTGCCAGAGCAGTGTAAGGAATAAAGTATGTAAATGGCATACACAGCACCATGCCTAAAAGAGTAAAATAAATAAATAAATAAATAAATAAATAAATAACCACTAGGTATTTGTGTGTGTTTCCCAGGGCTGCTACAGCAAAGCATGGCAAACTGAGTGGCTTGAAACAATAGAAATGTATTTCGTCACTGTTCTGGAATACGAGAGCAAGGTGTCTGCAGGGTCATGCTTTCTCTCCTAACTTCTGGTTCTTGCCAGAACTCTTTGGTGGTGTTTCGTACAGCTGCCTCGCTCCAACCGCTGCCTCCTAAGGTCACACGGTGATCTTCCTGCATGTGCCTGTCTTCACGTGGCATTTTCTTTTTCTGTAAGGAGAGCAGTCATTGAATTAAGGCCTACCCTAATGACCTCATCCAACTTGATTTCTAAATAAGGGTACATTCATAGGTACTAACTGTTAGGATTTGAACATATCTTTTAGGGGACCACAATCCAACCAAAAAAACTGTTACTCAATACCATTCATGAAATCAGGAAACAGAAAATGTGAGTGTTTGTATCTTCTCCCACACTTCCTTTCTTTTTTACTCTCCTTTAAGGAGTCATGAGTGTACATGAGCCATCCACTTTGAAACACCAAATGTAACCTACTTTCTCCCTGTGATCTGTGGGGTCTCTGATTACAAAGTGAGGAAAGAGAAGTGCACCCCTGTGTATTCCTATGTCCTGTGGTAAAATGCCATTGGTTTTTCATCTGAAGTAATATTACAACAAAGAAAATTAACTTAATTTTTAAGAGTGCCAAATCATGTACCATGGTAACATGATACCTAGATATTCTGGATTTTATTATAAAACAAAAAGATTGTTTTAAAAGCAATTTTAGGTCTTCTATATGACATATGCTAATGTAATTGCTTCAATACATATAAATTAAATAGTTTTACTTCAGATGCTAACATAGGTATCATTTTCTGGAAACATGTAAGATTGTTTCCTTTAACAATGCCATTCAGTAATCTGTGTACCAGTTCAAGACTCAGAACAAAGAGATGTATGCAGACATCTTTGCTCTTTGTATGATGGCTGCCTAATTGCAATGATTCCATTTTTAAGGTCTCTTTACTATAGGAATCACCAGTCTTTAACTTGCAAATATATCTAGTGACTTTCCAAAAGGCAAATAAGACATAATATGTAATATTTCCCCAAATTACTTGATTATAGAACCCATTTCTATATTCCCCATTTTAAAGACAGGGTCTTTAGGGCTTAATTTGGAAAATTCTGCTGCAACATGAACATGATGCAGGGTGTTGAGCAATTTTAATGAGCTTTAATATGTTACACGAAGTCTAGTATCACTCTCTGATATTTTGGCTTTATAAACAATTTGTAAAGAATATATTAAGGTGATAATGTAACTGAAATATTTATCTTTTTTTTTTGACTTGGCACTATGCATTGGCCACCTACTAGTCACCTTTCATTTGAAGAAATAGAAAAAATGCACAATTCACAACTTTGTTCTTCATCTGTCATTTGGATTTTTTTTCAGTTTTAAAACTAAAATATCCAATTATGTCAGTTAAATAGAAGGTTCATCTGAGTTCTTTAAACTGTTTCAGTAGTATTGGTTTAAAATTCAGTATAAGTACTGGTCTTTACTTGTGCTTTAAAAACAACAATATTTCAAAGTAATGGCCTCACAAACATGAAATATGGTAGCCCTTGATTAAATTTTGTAGCCTCTGATTGAATTAAAGCTATGAAATATGATTCTTGCTCACTAGCTGGCAATGGATAGGTTGTTAATATATCTATATCACTACCATAGTTAGGTATATCCAGATCCCTCTGTCTACTCAGAGGTAGATAAATGAAGAACCCTGCAATGACCGTATAACACAGAGGTGTCAAGAAAACTAAAAAGAGAAATTCAATTACTTCCATAATCCTTCTTACATTTCTACTTTATATAATTCTTCCTCATTATAAGAGGTCACTGGTTTCTTTTTAAAAGTTTTATTTTTATTTCTTTATTTTTTAACATTTTATTTATTTATCTTTAGAGGGGAGGGGAAGGAGAGAGAGAGAGAGGGAGAGAAATATCAATGTATGGTTGTCTCTTGTGCGTCCCTTGCCAGGAACTGGCCTGCAACCCAGGAATGTGCCCTGACTGGGAATCAAACTGCAATCCTTTGGTTCACAGGCCCGCGCTCAATCCACTGAGCTACACCAGCCAGGGCAAGTCACTGGTTTTTTAATTCACTTTTCATTATAGGCTGTCTTGCCATTTACTCCAACTTAAACTACTTACCTGGCCACAAAATTCTAGTATACATCTGGTAAATATTCTAGATCTTGCTTTCTATGTAATAAATATGACCCAGATCCATGAGAATTATTTTTATTTACACATCTAACCTGAACTACCTAAGAAAATAACTAATGTCATGTCCAACAGGCAATGTATTACTTAAGGTACAGACTCCACAGTGTTCGTATTTTCATATCCCAGGTCTTTATCCAGTTGAAATGAACTAGTTGAATGTACATATGGAAAGTAAATATGAGAGTCGGTATTTAGTTCTCCCATGTTCATCACATAGAGACATACTCCCTTCCACATGACGTATAGACACATTCACAGAAGGAAAAACAATTTTGACATTCTGTAATGACAAGAGGAATTAAAGTTTCACATTCATCATAAAATATCCCCTATGCTGTCAGGTACTTATTAAGTCTAATTCTCCTCTGGCCTTGTCCCTGATTCCTGTTTCTATATTTAGCTCACCTGGCCCTTTCCCCCTATTTCTGCTCAGTGTCATTAAGTCAGTATTTCACACAAAGTGGTAAGGATAGGACTGATGCTGTAGGGATGGACTGACATCCATATTTACCCCAAGAACACTAGATGCAAGGACTGTGGTAGCAAGGTTAGTGAATCCCACCTACAGTCTAAAATGGGAAAACATGTCTAGTACTTCCCTCCAGAGACTAAAGAAAGACATACTTGAGATGATCCATTAAGATTAACACTGGAAAGAAAGTAATGGAGTTCAAGATGGAAAGCAGAAATCAAAGACAATTCCACATGAAGGCAGATAATAGTATCCTCTGCCTTTTAAAAAAAATCTGTGCATTCCTTTTGGTAGTCAACTGGTAACAGGCTATAAGACCTGTTGTTTTTGGAGAAAAGGTTAGAAATAATGCAATCATAAGTCTTGCAAGTTTGAGCCATGAGAAGAACTCTACCACCATCCATAGTGTCTTGCTCCTCTGACCTCAGGGAAATTTGATCATTCTCACTTTTGCCACCTAAGCCCATAACTCAGCATTCTTTCTTCATAACAGAAAAACACACTGTTTCCTGGGGTCTCCTTCTGTTTTCTCATCTTAACCTGAAAGCATTTGGCCTGGTTCTAAAAAGCCTAGTGATGAGAAGATGATTCAGTGAGGTGAATTTTCTACTTACTTAATACTTATTAGGGTTGTCTTCTGAAGGTAATGAGCATATAAGATATCTCTGCTTTGCATTCTTACTCCAAATCATTTCCAACCCTGATCAGTAGTGCAAAATGTGTGTGGATTAAGTGTCTGCTGTATTGAACACTATGATAGGTCCTAGGGAAAATGCAAAACATCTGTCTGCAGATCCTAGTATCATGAAAAGAGTACACAAAGTAAGATATGAGCTTTCAAAGTCAGCTTTTCCACTTCCTGAGACATTGGTGTGGAAGAAATCAGGTGTCTCCTTGTGAAATCACCAACCATTCATACACAGAGAGATAATTACTTCAAAATGAAAGGAACATATCAACTCTAAGGTATTATGCCAGTATAAAGTAGCATTTGGTTAATTAGTTGAATAGTAAAGCCAAAAAAATACGTGAAATGATAAATGGCAATTCATTTGAATTTGGCCTTGAAGAAATAAGTAGAAAAAGAGGGAATAATGTAGGGGTTGTCCTTACCTTTCAGGCCAGAGCTCTCAATAATCAGCCTTCTCCTCCCTTGCTTAACAGAGCTGGGCGAGAGAGTAGACCCATAGACACAGAGCTGTGCGTGCCGCCGGTGTTACCACACGGAAATTGATGTGTGCCCTGCAACTGATCAATCAAACAGAGTACTGCCTGAAGATAGAGAAAACTGAGAGTGTCTTCAAAATGCACCCTGCCCCTGCCATTCATTACCCTATAAGTCACACACAGGAGACTACAAGATTCACAGTTTATATTAAACCATGATCAGTTTGTCATGCTTAGAAATTGCTAGGAAAACAAAAGAACAAAATTGATGAAATAAATAAATGAAATAACCTGAATCTCACAGTATTAGAAAAATACATCTTCATACATGAGTCACAAAAATTTATCACCCTTTCAGTACATAGTATACCACATAACCATATATTATCATGTATTTTACTGTCTTGTCTTTACAGTATTACCATGCTTGCAATACATAAAACTAATATCCTTGTTTCAGTGGTAAGTTGCCTCAATTCCATGGTGGAAGTAGATGGGGTATCAATCAAAAAGAAATAAAATATGTAAGAGTTGTTGTGTCTTTGTGTGTGTGAATGCAGATGAGTAGAGTCAGTGCCCAGCACTAGTTTTACAGGTAGGAAAACTGGGCACAAGTTAGTGGCAAAATTGCTGTGAGGATCAATCCATTGAGGCAAATTGCCTGAAATTTAAAGATGAAACAAGTGTATTAATTATATGTGTTAATTTAATGGTCTTATTTTAATTTTTTATTACTTGCTTTAAGTAACACAGTTATTCTCATTTTTGAGGTGAAGAATTTAAGGCTCAGAAAAGATACAAGATTTGCTTATGTGCTATAGGGATGCCGTAACAAAGTCCCACAAACCGGGGAACTTAAAACAAGAATTTATTTTCTCACATGTCTGGGGGCTAGAAGTGTCCCCAAGGCCATGCTCCCACTGAAAACTGTGGGAGAATTCTTTCTCTCTTCCAGCTCCTAGAAGCCCCAGACACTCCTGGACTTACAGCTGCCTCATTCCAATCTTTACTTTCATCTCTGTGTTTGTTTTCATGTGGCCATCTTCTAATAAGGACCAGTCGCATTGGATTAGTATGACCTCATCCTACCTAATTATATCTGCAATTTGACCCTATTTCCAGCTGAGGTCACGCTCAGAAGCCCTGGGGGTTAGGACTTCAACCTGTTTTTGTGGGGAGGGGGCATAATTCAATTCACAGAATTTACCTAAAATTAGCAAACTAATTCAAAGCATAATTGTGATAAGAAGTCTGTTGTCTCACCTTATTATCTCTTCACCCCTTCCACAGGTGCAGAAAAACTATTTGGAAATAGGGAGGTAGGAGGAGATGGGGGACAAATTCACACATTTTACCTCAGACCAGTGCCAAACAGTTCAGACAGTGTTGTTGGAATGGGAGAGGCAATAGTGAAGGAGAGGCACAACGGCCTTATTGTCGTGTGTAATAGATTATGTTTTCTTGGACATGTATACCAACAAAATAAATAGCCAATCCATCAGACAATAAATACAAATATGAATTAAGAGACAAGTGTTGGCTCATGACAAGCACTATGTAGAGAAATAATAGTCGTATGTGATGCGGCAAGCCTACAGGCTACTTTAGTGCCTGCAGTTTGGGCATAGCTAACCTGGGGTCATTGCAGGTCTCTTCATCAGATGGTACACACAAACTGTGCTCAACTTTCTCGGGGAAATTTCTAGTTTTCCACTGTCACAATTTACAAGCAGAAGACCTCATGTCTCTTCTGGCTGTTCCGATAGTTACAAAATTCCCATTAATACTTCAACATTATATTGTGATGAGTTCCCATTTCCACAGACAACAATGTCCATCCAAGGGTGTGCTGCATTTGCATTGTTGACACAGTCTTCCCACGCCACATTCTATCGTAGAAGGTTTGGAATCTATTCCAGGATCCTTGCTGAATTCCACATTATATGATTGAAAAATTAACTATTGAATCCAACACTTAAAGCCTTGTGTTCTTTTCACAGGATGAGATGAAGCAGGACCCCAGCTGTAATCCACTCCTGCTATAAACATGCCTATCTCCTGTGTTGCTCCTCTCATTATCTCTTTGGTCTCCTGCTTCCCATCCAAACCTAATCATGCCTCCTGCTCTATTCCTTAACCTTCTTCATCTCTTCTAAGACCTTGCTTTAGGGATCACTCCATCCACAGATTCAGTGCTCCATAGTTCAAAAAAATTGTATTTTTGTGCTTATGCATGTGCAACTTTCCAGAATTCATTGTCCCTTATAAGCATGACCCCTCTGGGATATCAAGGCAAGGCAAACAAAAAACAAAGATTATGGTAGCTTAAGGAAGTCTAGAAAAGTTTATTGGCTTTCTAGGTGTTCTCCACATTATGGAAATTGATAATATACTAGGGCCAACATTGGCTCAGATTTTACATGGGATTTTACAAAAATAAAAATCTCAAGACATTCTGAAGTCTGCTTTTTCCAATTCCACGCCATCTTTGGCATGACAGTTCACAAGGATTCAATTGCTCCACACTCGTGGACTGAGTGGGGATGGGAGGTCCTTGCTGGAAGGAGCTTTTACTCTGAGATATCTTCTCTGTGGACAAATAGACTATTTAGATCTTTTCTTATCTCATGTTGAACTTCAGCACTTTTCTCACAAAAAGGCCAGTTAAATACTAATGGCATTCTTCATAAAGATATTCTGAATGAATTAAAGGGGAAGAAAGTGTTGAAAGAGAGCAGTATGTAGGTATAGGACATTCAAAACTCACTGACTGTAGAAATTTCTAACATTCAATGGAGAAGGCACAAGGTATGAAAAGGTCTGCACACCAGAATTTACCAGGAGCTAATTTGCCTTTGCCCTATTTTCCCTTTCACTTTACTATCTTATTTCTTGAAGGAGGAGTCGTGGTCTCCACTTCCAAACCCCTCACTCGTGGAACAAAAATCTTGTTTCTATTCTTATTAAACCACTGAAACTTGTCACCAAAGACTCCCACAAAGCCAATAACTCGCCTGATGGTTCTACTGCTTTTGGCAGCAGACGCTATCCCAACCTAGGAAAATCTCTTTCTTTGGATTTGAGGACATTATTAATTTTTCTCTATTGCTTATACTTCTCTTTTTCAATTCTCTTCTGTTTTTTCTTTATCCTCTTAGAAATCGGTATCCTCCAAAGAGCTCTTCTCTTCTCACCTTGGAGACCTTGGTGCAGATCTTGACAACTATATAATGACATATATTCAGACAACTGATGAAACTTCTTCCGGCTTCCATGCATTCAATTACAAAGTGGGGATAATCACAGGGCCAACTTCAGTGGGCCACTCGGGGAATCAAGTAAGGCAAAGCCTGTGTAACACTGAGGGAATTAGAGAGCATAGAGCAAGCAGGGAAGAGGCATGATATTGTCTCATGTCCATGTCTTCACAAAGCAGTTCCTTCCTCATAAACTGTACTCTCTGCCCTGCTTAGCTTGTAGAAATTCTACTCACCCTTCTGTGCCTCTTCAGCCACCATTCTTTAGAGAGGTAAAACTTATTTCTTCCCACCCCACCTCCATGGCAGAGTGAAGTGCCCACTACCCACACCTCCAATTACATGTTACCATTATCTCCAGTAACATGATTGTTTTGTTGTTTATGAGCTGTTTTACTTTATCTTACTTGTTGGTCTTCCTTTGTAGACTGTGAGATTTTTAAGGCCAGAAACTTTGTCTCGTTCTAGCTTGTTCCCAGCCCAGACCAACTTAGACTCCAAATTCTATTAACTATTGTATTAGTTGGTTATTCCTGGGTAACAAATTACTCCCAAACATAGTGGCTTGTATTGGTCTGTTGGGGGTTACCATAACAAATTGCTACAGACTGGGTGCTTGAACAATAGACTTTATTATCTCACAGTTTTGAAGACTAGAAGTTCAAGATTAAGGTGTTGGCGGGTTTACTTTCTCCTGAGGCCTCTCTCCTTGGTGTGCCACCTTCTCACTGTGCTTCTATGCAGTATTTCTCTGTGTGCACATTCCTTGTGACTCTTCTGGTAAGCACACTGGTCCTATAAGATAGGGTTCCATCCTTATTACCTCATTTCTACCTTAATTATCTCCTTAAAGTCCCTATCTCCAAATATAGTCACATTAGGCCTCAGGGCTTCAATATATGAATTATGGGGGAGCACAGTTCTGTCCCTAACGCAACTTAAACTCACGATTTATTACTCTCAGGCTCTATCCAAGGCTGCAATCAGGATGTCATCCAGATCTGTAGTAATAAACTCTATTGAGAAGGTTCTCTTTTAGGCTTACTCACATGGTGAGATGGTAAGTTCATTTTCCAGGTTGTGGTATTAAGGGCCTTAGTTCCTCACGTCCAGTTGGCTGGAGGTTGCCCTTGCCCCTTGTCCTGTGGGTCTTTCTAACCATCAGCGCAAATACTTGAGAAGAGAAAGAGAGAGAAAGAGAGAGAGGAGAGAAAGACAGCAAGAGAGTTACACCATTTACCTGACCTCAGAATTGGTATGCAGAACACCTGCTGTACACACTGTTCATCAGTGAACTAAGTTCACTAGTTGACTAAGTGCAGCCACACTCTGGGGAGGGACTACAGAGGGCATGAATTTAGGAGGCAAGTTTCACCGGGACTCATAATGAAAATGTTGCCTGCACAGCTGCCTGCCAGTTCAGGCCCGGGGACAGGGTTACACATGAACGCAGAAGGCAACACTAGTAGTGTTGGGAGAAGTAATCATAATGATGATGGCCCTAATAATAGCACAGTAGTTCCAACTGTGTCATAGTTGAAAGTGCACAAAGTACTTTCCTAAAGATTATTTCGAAGAAATTGAACTTTTGGCGGAACACATTGCCTCAATCTCCAGAGCCCTGAGTGAAACTGAAAATCATGATAAGGTTTCCACACACAGCCTGCACACCTGCCATCTGGTTTAAAGAGCACCAGTTCCATTTCTCATTTCATCATGTGCGTGGACAGGCTGCACGTAGCAGGCTCTGAGGCAGCTATTGTGGAGGAGCTGCTTAGGGGGGCCAGGATGTTCAATGCCACTGACCTGCAAAGGACCGGAGGCCACTTGCTCCGGGTAAGATTTAAAGGGACAGACATGTTTGCTTTATGAATCTTTATGTCATTAGTATACTCTGAATCCGAGATTGATTGTATATTCAATGGTCAAGTATGATAGGTAGTTATTTTAAGTTATTAAATATTTAAAATCTGCCAAGGTTCTTTTTTCAGGCAAACTAATTATGTACAAAACCTTTTATTGCCAACAACTATATGCTGGTAAAACTAGTTAGCATGATAATGACTTGCCCCCCCAAAAGTAGGGTTATCAGAGATCAGGATAAATATTTAATTTTAATGCTGTTTTTAAGCTTTCTGATTACACTGTAAGCTTTACCTAGGAGCCTTAGAAGCCCCTACACAATAAACAAGTGATACAGAGCATGTCACTAGGGCAAAGCATAAGTTGGCAGAGCAGTTTTTATTGGTACCTATTATAGATAAAATTGTCATCCCCAAAAAGACATGTTGAAGTCCTACCTCCCAAAACCTCAGAAAGAGATTATACATGGAGATAGTCTTCATATAAACAATAAGATGAAGGCCTTAAGATGGGCCCTAATCCAAAATGACAAGTATCCTTATAAAAGGGGGAAATTTGGTTGCAGAGGTGTACCCAGGGAGATCACCCTTTGACAATGGAGGTGGAGATAAAAGGATGAATATATAAACCAAGGAATGCCAAGGATCACCAATAAAACCACCAGAAGCTGGTCGGAAGAGATTCTCCCTCTTAGCCTCAAAAGGAACCAGCCCTGTGACGCCTTGATCTCCGATTTCTGGCCATCAGTCTTGAACTGGGAGGCAATCAATCGCTGTTGTTTAAGCCACTTAGTCTGTGGGACTTTGTTACAGCAGCCCCAGGAAACTAACATGGTACCTATACTTATTAGCCAGTAACCAAAGCTCTGGAATTTGGGGACAATCTCTTTAACGCTCTGACTGGTCCTTCCCCTGTTCAAACCTTACAGACCCATTCTTTAGAACTCCAGTGCAGACCTCCTGCTTATTATGTGGTTTCATTGCCAGAACTGAGAGGGATAAATCTCCCAGGAGTTAGTCTCCAAATAGGCCCTTTTCACAGCCTGTTCACTTGTATAATTATACATAGCCTCAGTATCTTAAACTCTGTACATGTTAAATAACATTTCATGCCCTGGCTGGTGTAGCTCAGTGGATTGATTGCGGGCCTGCGAACCAAAGGTTCGCAGTTTGATTCCCAGTCAGGGCACATGCCTGCGTTGCAGGCCAGTTCCCAGCAGGGGACACATAAGAGGCAACCACACATTGATATTTCTTTCTCTCTCTCCTTCACTTCCCCTCTAAAGATAAAATAAATAAAATCTTAAAAAATAAATAAATAAATAACATTTCATGTTAGAAGAACCCCAGATGAAGAGATATATAACCATTGTAGAGTCTTTCTGGCCATGCTCTAAGTGACATAAAGATGAATTGAAAAAAAGAAAACCTTGTGCAGATATTTGCACATATAACACACAAATGGAACTAAATAAGATAAAATAACATACAAAGAAATGTGTTTACTTATTTATTCGCTCACTGGAGAAACATACTTTCACCACATATTTTTGGCCATATACCATGCTAGGTATTGAGGGTAGGAAAGAATTGACAAATTGTAGGTAGAATCCTTCTAATTCTGGTTTTGTCTTCTTGATCATTTAATTTCTAGATGGCTTCTGATGCAAAGTAGCTCCCTTGGGCCACCAAAATGACGTTGTGATTCCCTCTGGTCCTGGCTGTTCTGACCTGGGGTTGCTGCATCAGCTGAAGGAAGTGGAGCCCTGATGTAATATTTTGGATATTCCAGCCAAACAGGCACTGGCCTTACTGGAAAATGATCTTGTCTCATTATCCGCCTTGATCAAATTTACCAGATAATGTCTCAGTTCTCTATTCCTTCTGTCTACACTAAACTGTTAATATTCCTCTTTAAATCAACTTTAGCATATATTAAAAGTTTCTATCATGACAGAAAAGCCTCCATGGAGTGTGTGTGTGTGTGTGTGTGTGTGTGTGTGTGTGTGCATGCACATCTTTGTATATTTGCCCTGCATGCAAAACCTCTACAGATTATGCTTCAGGGAAAGAGACAGGCTAATTTTTTTAAAGATCATTGAAATAATAAGTCACCAGAATGCTAATTTACAGTGAATAAGTACCCCCCACCTGTGACATACCCAAGTGGCATAGGCTGGCAGAGAAAAGATAACACACCTCAAAAATTATGTTGTTTCTTTCTTGTTCTGATTCCTCTGGTGCCCTGATTTTGAACAGCCAGGGCCCGGTGTGTTATGTTTTTTGTCTTCATCCAAGCAGCAAGAGATGTAAAAAGAGTAGAGAATGCTAGAAACTGTCAGTGGGAGCAGAGGCAGTGACAAAAATAGAAAAATCCATTCAAAGCATGTGGGTCACCAGTCTCAGAATTCCCAAATTGGAGTCGGCTGAGGGGAGGGACTCACGCAAAGCTGAGGGCCTTCTCCCCACAATGCATGGGGGCGGCAGGGCTACCTCTGTTGGTCCCAGCTTTGCAGTCCTTGTGATGAGCTCCCATTTGTTGTTTCTGCAGCTTGTTTATTTTGGACCCTCACACAGGGGATCTGAGCAGGGGACTGGCTGTGCCACCTTATCAGGCAATCTCTTTTAGGCACCTGAACCCAGGACAAGATCTCTTGAAATACCTCATGTGCCAGCCCATTAAAGGACTTCCTGGGGCTTCCTGTTCCTCTCCAAACCCAGAGGAGAAGGTCTCACTTTCCTATGGTCTTTCTGCCTCCAGTTGGCATCCTGAGTGTGAATAGTACCTGGTCTGTCCATTTGGCTCTGCTTTCCACCCTACTCCTGCATGTCAGAGGCTGCTCAGGAACCCTTTTATCGTCTAAGAAGAAATCCCCTGTGTGGTTAGGGAGAAACAGACACAAGTGCACTGCACAGGCATAAACCAACACAGTGTTCCCTATTGGGTTATCCCCGTGCCCCTCAAAACAAGGACACTATCCAGACACACAAGAGGTGGGGAGCAGAGTCACTCACTGTACTCAGAACTCAGCTCATTGCCACTACACCTTCTCATGACCCTGGTCAGCGGGTTTTCCCAGTTCCTGAGACTGCTATTTGCAACTTCCATCTCTCTTTAGCATCCTCACCCCACAATTTCTCCCATCCCTTTCCCCCCCAAAATTACCTGTCAGCATAATTGGAAGCAGGCAAGTGAAACTGCATCAATTCACAGTGGTTCTCAATCTCCCAGCTCATGATAGCCCACCAGTGTTTCCTTTCCATCTCCGAGGAAAATGAATGGAGAAGAGATATCACACATGTGGAACACCTGCTCTGTGCCAGGCATCTATCACCATGACTCAATGTCCTGTTACTATGTCCACAAAGGTGCTCCAGAGTAGTCTGTGCTCGATAAATGTAATTATCTTCATTACTCTTGCTCCAAGGCAGCCAGCAGATACATAGTGTCCCCATCAGAGCATCCTGTTCTTTCCCATTTCATCTTCCTGTCCCTGCTTTCATGAGTCACAGCACCTGTGACGCCCACACCACCAGCTTCCCAGCACCTGCCCCCAGGGTTTGTACCCTGTGGCTCCTTCTCAAGAGCTGGTCCCAGAAAGCAGCATCTTCATTTAGGGGGCTGCCCCCAGCAGAGACAGAGAAAACCACCTGGAAAACCTAGCCTCTGCCATATGAAAATTCATATATGCATCCCCACCTTACAGAAAGTAAATTACTGAAGCCCCATGTCCAGGAGAAGCTGATCTGTCTGACTCTAAAGTCCTCTAAGGGTCAAATCACTTTATCTGTGGAATTCCTTTGCAAAGTCCTCTAGAGAATCCCCTCCCTGCACTGGGCAGGTGGAAATAGAATCAGACACCCACTTTGGGCTGGATATCAGCTACCAAAGTACCACCTTTGTTCAGGGCACATGACTGTATAAATTATATATAAGGCAAGGGGTAGTATACTTATTTATACTCATATTTTATGAGAAAAATATTCTAGACACAGTGTTTTTGAGGTCATTTGTGTGCAGGACAATATTAAACTGTCTGCATATAAAATATTTCCAACATTCTAGCATCACAGAAAAAAGTATCTCATTACAGAAAAAAGTATCTATTTTGATACATTTCCCATTTTAAGCAAATATTTTATGTACTTTTAATTATTTTCTGTACATTGTATTACTGTTCAGATTTGGTATTGCATTTAAAGCATTTACCATATTATATAGATATTATTCTACCCATATTTCCATATTATTATAAAGTTTCCATAATCATTAAGCAACCAATTCAGTATTCTATTGAACAGATAAATGAATGTGGTTTTATTAGATTCTCTATTATGTTTCTTTTTCATCTTATAAACCACTCTGTTAAACTGTGTCTTCATCAAGCATTTTTCTTTCATAATTAGATTTACTACCTTAGAATGCATTCCCAGAAAAGTAATTCTTGAATAAAAAAGGATATTTTTACTTAACTGCTCCTTAAAATGTTGCACCAATCATACTCCCCTGAGTGAATGAAAAGCCTACTTCAGAGAACTCCTATCTGTATTGACTATTATAGTTTTAAAAATTTTGACACTTGACAAGTGATAAAAATAGTCCTTCATTGTGTATTTTTATTTTTTCAACACATAAATTTAAAAATCTTCTCAGATGTTTGCTTATCTGTAGTATTTTTCACTTTACATATTCAGTAGCTCCCCCTTATCCTTGGGGAATACATTCCAAGCCCCGCCCCCCGCAGTGGATGCCTGAAACCATAGGTAATACCAAACCCTATATATACTCTTTTCCCTCTATGTAAACCTTTTCACTTAAAGGATGCACTTTACAGCTGCTCTTCGGCATATTCAAACTGCCAGCATCACCACTCGGTTGCTTGGGTGCTGTTTTTAGTTAAATGAGGGATTCTCGGACACAAGCACTGCAGTACCTCGGTACTTGGGCAGTTGATCTGATAACCTAGAGACGGCTACTGAGTGACTAAAGGGCAGGGGGTGTATATAGTGTGGAGACAGATGCAGGACAGAGGAATCATTCACATCCCAGGGCCTGCTGAGAGGGTGTAAGGTTTCACCATGCTACTTACTCAGCACAGCACAACATTGAACACTTATGAATTGTTTATTTCTTGAACTTTCCATTTAATATTTTTGGACTTGGGTTTACTATGGGTAACTGAAACAGTGGACAGTGAGACCCTGGGTAAGGGGGACTGCTGCAATCAGTGCCTCCATCCCCATGCCAGGTCTGTATTGGGGCATTTAAAAAAACTAAAGACCTGCATTTTTTTAATGACTCAATGATGTCGCACACGTGTTGCCTCATTCATAAGGTCAAAGAGAGCCCAGACTGGAATAACCCCATTCTTCTTTGTGCTCCTGCATACACTATATATAAATCTCTACTGTATAACTGAAAACCAGGGCCAGTTACCTACACCAGGACAGCAATTCCTTTCCCCTGGCATCCTGGTGTGGTGACCCACTGGGCAGGACTGGGCAGCAGTCATGGATTAAATCTGGATGACACCCACTTCAAGTGGAAATGCACCCTCTGAGGTCCAGGGTGTTCAGATTCATGGAGAGAGCTTGAAGGTACAGAACACACAATTTCCAGGGTGTCACTGGAGACAGAGATGAGCTGGCCGCTACTATTTCTGACTCTTGGTTCCCAAACAGTATAACCAATTCTCTGACCCTACTCCCTTCATCCACCATGGGACTTCTAGCATTTTAAGTTGGCTTAGTGCCACCCATCACTTTTGCCAAGCATCCAAATGCACCCAAAGACTTAACAATTTTTCCCTTTGTCCTTGGTAGGGTGTTAAATCTTGTACATATCAGTAGATTTTCCCTTCCCCTGGTCAGTGTGCTGTCCACACCATGACATATCATCCTTAGAATCCATCCACATATATCATCTCCTGGCTTCTGTTGAAAATATTGGCCAGACTGTGTAGCTCCCTCCCTTAGCAGATGCTGCCCTTCCTGAGCTGGGCTGTGCTATGATTTGCAGGAAACGTAAGGGCAGATTCTGAGTGTACTTGGTGGGCATGTCTGCAAGGCAGAGAACACTGAACAATTTTCAAGCAAAACAAGAGTGTCAGCCTTTAACAGGATGCACGGGTCATTTCTGCAAGTGCAGAAAGCTTAATGGGTGTCTAGGGATTCAAGATTTTCAAGTTCACTGACCTAATTTTCAGGATCCTACTGTTTTGAAATCAGAGTCCTAAGCATGATATAGCAGAAGTATTGGAATTGAAAATTTAGATTTGTCAGGGGCCCACAACCCTGTTAACAACAAAATGCTGTCTGATTCTCCATCTCACCTCCTTCTACCCTCCAGCTAAAGAAGAGGAAAATCTTCTTACATTTTGCCAAAGAGGCTTAGTGAGCTCAGGCTGCTATAACAGAATACCATAGACTGGGTGGTTTAAACAACAAACATTTATTTTCCACAGTGTTGGAGGCTAGAAGTAAAAAACCAAGATGTTGACAGATACAGTTCCTAGGGAGAAGAATCTTCTTCCTGGCTTATAGATGTTCACCTTCTCCCAATGTCCCCATTTGGCAGAAAGAGAGCTCTGGTGTCTCTTTCTCTCCTCATAAAGACATTAATCCCATCATGGATCCACTCTCCTGGTCTCATCTAATTTAGAGAGGGGAGCAGGGAGGATGGGACCACAAACATTGAATCCTTAAGAGAGGCCCTCTGACATCCACATTTGCCTTAAATTAATTAATCTTAGCCTTTAATTGTCTTTCTCTAATGCAGGGTTTCTCAGTTTTGGCACTATTGACATTTGAGGCCTGATTCTTCTTTGCACTGTAGGGTGTTTAGCAGCATACCTGGACTCCACCCACCAAATGGCAGCCAGTAGCAACTCTCCTCCCTCAGCTGTGACAACCCAAAAGTCTCCTTATATTGTCAAGTACCCTCTTGGGAGCAAAATACACCCTTGATCAAACTACTGCTCTAATACATCAATATCCTCAGCAAGAAACACTGTGTTGCACAGTTCTTAGAATTATGAGTCCCAGGAACCTCTAAAACACCTGAGACAATGCATCTGCCTGTGAATTCCCATCTACAATAACCCCAGGCTAGATTACCTGCTGTAGAGGTTTTCACGGGTGCAGCCCTACTGCATGCCAGAGGCTCTCTGTTCTCTGTGTACTGTGAGTGATGGGTCTCCCAGCTGTCCCGCTGCTTTTTTGAGCTGCCCTTGACTCTGACTCTTACAGGTCAAGCCCTAGGAAGCTGACTTTCATACACACATTTGTGTCCAGAAAGTATACTGGGGAAACTAGTTGGGAATGGCACCCACTAGGGAGTCAGGAAGCAGGATCGTGCAGAAGTTGAACTGCAATGCAGCTGCAACCGACAGTTCCCTGATCTTACAGGATGTTTTGGAACTGGGATGGTCCTTGATAGTTATTGGAAATTAAGACAAGGGGCTGGGTTTTCATATGCTTGCATTGATTAGCCCTGGACAGAGATGCAACAGGCTGAATGTTTGTGTCCCCCAAATCCATATGTTGAAATCCTAACCTTCAGTGTGATGATGTTGGGAACTGGGGCTTTGGTCATAAAGGCGGAATCCTCCCTCGTTCTGTTTCTGCCACATGAGGACAGAGCAAGAAGGCAGCAGTCTGAAACCAAGAAGAGGGTCCCTATGAGAACCCCACCATGCAGGCACCCTGACCTCAGACTCTAAGTCTCCAGAAGTATGAGAAATGAATTTTGTTGTTTAAACATCCTGTCTATCACATCTTTGTTATAGCAGCCAGATTGGAATAAGACAAGAGGCTACATAGGAAAAGGCTAAAATCTGGGCAAGCAGCTCCCTCCATCTGAGGGACTCCCAGCAAACAGGGAAATGAGTCCCCTACCCCGCAGGGGTGATCTGGGCTTCCATCAGCTGTACATCTAATTATAACAGCTCTGTCAAAATAAAACCACTCAGGTGACCCCTCAGCTGTCTTTGAGAGCCTCTGAGTGTGGTAGGGAGAGTGTGCTTCCTCACCTGGGGCTCTCAGCCTCCTGAGTGATCTCCAGCCCCCATCCACTCAATTTATGTTTGTTTCATGAGTAAGTGAATAAACCTATTAACAGCATGTTTTTTTTTCAAGCAAAATAAAACAACTCCGTACGTATTTACAAAGGCTAATTATGAAAGATGAAAAACATGTTTTCTCCTTTTGTAAAGTCTCTCCTGAGATTAGTGGCCCATTTGGCACTTTTCCTTTCTAGACAGTGCTCCCTCTGTGCTTGAAGTAATTCATTGCGGGGAGCAAGGCCACGCGGGAAGATCTCCTCCGCGCTGCTCTGTGCATTTTAGTTGTGTCTTGGGACAGATTCCTTTGGCACCACATGCCAGATGCTGTTGTGAATTGGACTTAAAGGTACAGCAAGAACACGTTATCTAATCAATTAACATTTAAAGGCTCGCTGAAGGAGAAACCACTGGGCAGACAATGTGGCACAAGACTATGTAAACAATTAAACTTCAGATTGGGGGGATTTAAAATATTTTAATGGGCACCCAAATGTATGTCTGGGGCATATCTGTTCACTGGAGCCTTATGCTTTGGGGACATTAGTGGCAGGTGGTGGATGTCCGCCCATTCTCCAGTTCAGCTTGGAAGCCTTGAACTATTCAAAGTCAGTCCCGAAGAATGTATTGTTATTACTTATTAAATAAGTAAACTGTTGGCTTGTTTTCTCTTACCAAAAGTCCTTCCGGCAAGAAAATGGAAGCGTTACGATAATGAGCACTCTGTGCTCTGTGATGATACCCGGAGAAAGGCGGCGAGAGCCATTATCAAAGCACGCGGAGTCTGTCTCAGAACGTTTCCTGTGGAGTGTCACCTTCTGAATTTGTTCTCACCAAAACAGCAGCGTTGGTAGGTAACGAAAAGATCCATATTAAGGAACATAATGTGAGTGACTGAAAAGTTTCCAGTTGCATAAAAAAGCCTGTTTGTTTTTTTATTTGGGTGCCAGCTAGCTGTCTACTCTCTGAATCTAGATGCATCATGGCCACCACTTTCTGGTTTACAGTGTGGGCCGTAGAAGAAATAGTAATCCGGGCCTTCGCAAATGTCCCCCACTGTTTCCGCCCTGGTGTCACGTAATCTCCAGCCTTGAAGGTGTATATAAACTTTTTTTCTAATTTCCCCACTTTCTAGGGGTGTGGCAGTCTAACCTCTTTCCATACCACCTGTGGAAATACCTGTAGAAGATGACATTGGAGGGATCATAAAAATGTCTACTAACATTTTATTCCTATTGCATGCGCCAACTCAGCACCATATGGTCTGATGGTAGATGTGTCTGGTGAAAAATGCAAAAGCCATGAAAAAGTATCCTGTCAGAATCATCTAATTGCATGTTCACCAGCAATGTGAAGAGGAAAACTAGGCCAGATATCCCACTGATGCAAAAAGAAAAGCCAAACCAATCTCTCTTTTTATTTCAGAGTATATTACCTCAGTTCTCTACCTGGCTTTGTTTTGGGTAGCTTCTGAAAGAAAGAGTATTGTTTTTCATTCTTCTTCTTCCCAACATTGAAAGTAGTGATATTTAATGGTCCATCCTGACAAAAAAGTTCATGAACATTTTGAAGTTGCACACAAATGCTACAGGTGGGATTCAATAGTGCATAAAACAAATAAAAACCAATTCATGCTCCTTTAAAATCAAGAAAGGTCAGAAGGGTTATTGCCGTCATTGGTTCACTTATAGACCGTCTACACCACTGCTAACAAGCAATATAATTAGATCAAAATGAGTAATATATTTTAGCTGAAGGAGGTTTCCAAAAAATAAGAATCCCCATCACCTGCTAAGTCTTTATTCACCCCTTTGACTAGGAGAAGGGGAAAGACCCTGGAGGCTCCTGCTGGTTTCAATGGAATAAAAGAGCTGTGTTGTTCTCCTTGGTTAAAACCGCCCGTGAGATAACAATAAGTCTTTGATACTGGACAGTGATATTGATCTGGGTGCATCTGTCTCTCTCAGCAGCTGAAAATGACACCACATGTGACTTCCTGTCACTAAAGCCCAACAGACTTTGCTGGGGCTGGGCTCAGCAGGTCCAGCTCTGCTCCCATCAGCACCTTGGCAGCCAGGCCTCTTCTTGCCTTTCATCGGATGTGCCTGGAGCTCAGTTGCACAGAGCTGTAAACAACTTGTGTACCTCCTTCCAAGGGTAATTTGCTTTCATTTCCATTGGCTGCTGTAACATAAACAGAACATTCGAAAAAAGGAAAAATTTTACAGAATAAACAATCAGAAGGAAAACAACCTTCAAGGAGAGCAGTCTTTCTAAAGTTTTGCTCCTCGGGGTTAATGATATGACTTATACCTGTTGTTTTCATTTCCAGCCAACAGCACTATAGTTGTACAAAATACCTTATAGCTTAGAGAAAAATAAAAAATTCTCAACTGTATTTTACACATGCTGGAAGGAGAAATCAATCAGTTGAAAGGTACCCTGAATTTTGCAAATTTACATCTAGTTTTGGGCAGGTAAAATCCTGGCATTAATTTTTTATTCGATTGTACCTGGGCAACATATCCTTAGCAACACAATGGTCCTTGAAGAAATTCATATCATTAATAATTGTTCCTTTCACCTAGTGATTCCAAAATATTTTTCAAATGTTAAATGAATATCTTAGGTTCAATTAGAAAGTAAAATGCTTAGGGTTTAGAATATAATTATTTTAAGAGGCATGAATTTGAATTATGCTTTATTTTTTCTATTTTAATATGTGGTGATATGCATGTTTCTTTCTAGATGAATTATTTATATTGTGGATCTATATGGTGGTGGTAATGGCAAGGTAAGAGAGTAAAGAGAAAAGAACAATAGAAACAAAGCTAACACTCATCTTTGAAGTCTAAATTATAAAAGGGTAGAGCTAAAAGGGACCTCAGAGGTCATCTTCATGAAACGCTTGCATTTTGTGGCCATGGGATGTCAGGCCCTGTTGTGGGTTGAATTGTGCCCTCCAAAGGATATGTTCCAGTCCTAATCTCTGTGCAAGTATCCTTATTTAGAAATGAGGCTTTTGAAGATATAATGCAGTTAGCATGAGGTAATAGGATAGACCTTAATCCAACGATCAGTGTCCTTATAAGAAAAGGAAAATAAATGCATAGTCACACACACAAACCTAATGGTGGAGACAAAGATTGGAGGGATGCACCTACAAGCCAAGGAATGGCAGAGACTGCTGGCAATGCTAAATGATAAGACAAAGGCCTGGAACAGGTTTTCCCTTAGATCCTTCAGAGACAGCATCGCCCTGCTGACTGACACCTAGATTTCAGATGTCCAGCCTCTCAAACTGTGAAAGACACCATTTCTGTTATTTTAAATGACCTAGTTTTCAATAATCTGTTACAGAATCTTTAGGATGCCCACAGGGCACCAGGAAACTAGGCAGTGGCAGGACCCAGGTGGTATCCTATAGAACTCCACTCCAGTAGGCCTAAGTGGTCTCTATGGTCAAACTATTCTGCAGAAATGCAAATTATTCCACCAGGGTTCCCAGAAAAAAAATATTTCTACCTTAGTGTGAGTTACCATAAAAGCAGAACTTGAGTTGATGTGAAAGGTGAGCAAGAGTAGGGTGTTGAGACAGGAAAGGTAGAAGGAACAGTCGATAGCTCAGGTGAGTGTTGGCAACTGAGCACAGTCCTGCTGAGATCCTCTGAGTGATGATGTGGAGGCTACCCTAGAATTTTTCCTCCTTAAGAAAATAGAATTCTCTATTTCCTAGTCTGCCCTCTGTGGTTCTGTATATTCCCTTGGATGGAGAATGTCCTCAGGCAAGATGACAAAGAAAGACATGAGCATGTTTGCAAGTCGTATCTGGGGTAAGCTGAGGGGATGTGGGAGGGGACACAGCATTTCCACAGTTTCCTTTCTCATCATTGAATTTACATGTTAGCAACAAACAACCAAAAAGGTAATCCTTGGTAAATTAGAGGGTGGGTGTAGAGAATAATAATCAGGGAGAATTTTTTCTTTAATTCCAGAGGATTTTCTAAGAAGAGAATGTTAAGCTGGGAATATTCAGAAGTGACAGTGTCAGTATTGGCAAAATTATATATTAGTACAGAATACAAATGCCTTAAATAATTCTTTCAGCAGTACAGTTGATCCCCAGTATTCACAGATTCTGGATTTACAAATTCACCTACTCATTAAATTTTATTTGTAATCCCCAAATCAATACTTGTGGTGCTTTCTTGGTCCTTCACAGACATGCACAGAGTGGTGAAGAATTTGAATTGCCCACTGTGCATGTTCCCAGCTAAGGTCCAACAAGGTGACACTCTGCCTTCCTGTTTCAGTTCTCACATAGTAAACAAGAGAGTTTTTGTGATATTTAGTGCCATGTTTTTCATGTGTTTGGGATTTTTTGTTGGTGATTTTGCTGTTTAAAATGGCTCCCAAGTGCAGTGTTGCAGCGCTGGCCAGTGTTGCCAAACACAAAAAGAATGTACTGTGCCTTACGGAGAAAATACGGGTTAGATAAGCTTCAGCCAGGAATGAGCAACAGTGCTGTTGGCCATGAGTTCAATGTTAATGAATCAACAACATATGTTAAATAAATGGTCTTTAAACAGAAGCACATTTTTTTTTAAAGGCATGAATTGACTGATTGGTAAAACTGTAACCACAGGCTCACAGAACCCAACCATGTACTTCTCCTGGAAGTGAAGGTTCGGTATCTGATAATCCTGTATTCACGATGACTTTTTAGAAAATGACTATGGCTAGTGAGAATCAAGTATACTACCCAAACTTTTCAGCAGAATACTTTTAGCAAACTCCCTTAGTCCAAAATATAACCATAATTAGCTATTCAGTAAAGACCATACTATCCAAAATATCATGACTCCCTTTTTATTTTTGTTTACATGGACTTATTAAGGTACAGCAAAGGGTGACAATAATATGTTTTCACATTTTGCTCAACCACTCACTTCAAATTGGTGAGGTACTGAAGACTGAAAATAAACAAGTGCATTCATAGATGAATAACATGATACCCTTTGTTTTAAACACAAGGAAAAATAGGTTAAACTCATATGTTTATTTAATCCAAGTAAAATGACTGGGAAAACAATATGTGAATGAAGATCAGTTGTTCAAGGTCATTATTCATAGAGATTATTCTACATAAGAAAGCCAAATAAGTAAACTGAGGTAGTGCCATTTAGAAAGAAGTCACTGTAGAAAGTTGATGACAGAGAGAGGATTATGGACATTTAAGACTAAAGCTGTGTTTAATTACAGATTTCAACTCTCTTAGATATTTTAGCTTGTAGCCCCAATTTCCCTCAAGGCAAAGTATTGGTGTTTACTGTTCCTAATTGCTGGTTTTAGAAATTCTTCAGGGAATGAGGAAAAATGTGTGAGTGCCCAGCAAATTGGAGGGTCATGTGTGTTCCACAGTCCTGCTTATGTTTATCCAATGATGACTCCAGCCACATGCTTTTTAGATTTCATCTCGATAGAGAAATTAAGAGCAGAGACTTTTCTCCATTATTGCAGTCTCCCAACTTGAGAAAAACAGAACATTATTGTTCCTAAGAGTGAGCTTTCTTATTGACTTACCAAGGAGAATGTTCATATTGTTTTAGAAAGTCTGAAAAAATGCGTCAGAACTTCGAGATTTTTGAGATTCAGACTCTGGCAGTCGGCTTTGTTTTTTGTTGTTGTTGTTTTTAAAATATTCACACAAACTTCCTCTCCAGAAGGCACTGCACGTTTGTGTGGGATCCCAGATGCTTGGGTGGCTGTGGTAAGAAATACATGTGGGTTTTAAAGTATGCTGATGCCACAAGAAGAATGCAGTCTTTGTTAAGTGTTTCCCTCTGTAAATTGAAACCTATTCCCTGTCCCTTGGAAAAGGAGCTTGGTGATAGTGACATAATATCCTTTCTTCTGAGCCCAAATGCTCGTAACACCTGACTCCACTCCTCAGTCCCTGAAACCCCCTGCCCCTTGAGCCAAATCTAATCCAAACTTTTATTTTTCAGGGACAAGATAGTGCTAAGACAAAAGGATCTCTCTTCTCTCCCTCCTTCCATTCCTCTCTCCTTTCCTTCTTTTCTTTTTTTCTTTTTTTTTCTTTTCTTTTCTTTTCTTTTCTTTTTTCTTTTCTTTTCTTTCTCTTTCATTCCTCCTTCCTTTCTTTCTTTTCTTTCTTTCTCCCTTCCTTCCTTCATTCCTTCTCTTTCTTTCTTTCTTTCTTTTTTCTTCCTTCCTTTCTTCCTTCCTTCCCTTCTTTCCCTACCTCCCCTTCCCTACCCCCTCTGTCCCTCTTTCCAATTTTCTCTCTCTCATAATAAGATAATCTTGAAAATAATGATGTGCCAATACAAATGGGAGATCAGCTTAGGGTAAGTGCTGGCAGACTAGAAATGCAATGTGGGCAAAGCAAGTAGAAAGCCTGTGAGTGTCCTGAACACAGCCTTAAGGGCAACAGAACTTTTACAAATGTGATCGATGGAAAACACAGAGCAGAAGGAAAGAGTGCAAAAAACAAGTGACTTAATAACCACAATAAAAAAAGAGGATTCACTTAAAGAAAACTATAGATGGTGAATTGAAAGTAGATTCTTAGAAAGAATCTAGAATAGGTTATTAAAATAACAGTCTGAGAATATTTAAAGAGAAAATAATGGTAACTAAGACCTAGTAAGGGTCCAGAAGAGCTATAAAAACATCATTTCTTTCCTTGGCAGGATTACTAGACTCATATTTCCTAGAAATGTTTTTATGGACTTCAGTTAGCTATAACAGGGTCTCTTGTAATATCCTTGCACACTAGATAAAATTTTAAAATAAAATATTTTGACAAGCATCTTATCCAATCAATATCTATTTGTAACATGAGTTTGGCATTCTGCTTAGTACTAGGGGTGAAAAAAAGGGAAAGAAATATGTGGCTCCCACTCAATGGTGACTGCCGCTTTGGCTAAGAGAAGAAAATGGCACACGTTAAATAACTGTACCCAAAGTCACTGATTAATGAATTAGTATCAGTACGGAGGGAGGTATGCTATCTTCAGTTTGTGCTCTATTTGGCATCATTTATCAATGATTGTATGCAAAGATGGAAAACATTTCTTCAACTCTCCCATTGGTACAAGAAACAGCAAATAAAATCAATGGCAGAGTCAAAATTAAAAAAAAAAAAAGTTCTGAACACACCGCAGCATCATCCTTTATGCAACAAGCTTCCATTTATGAAGAATGAGTGTGGCGTCCAAGTCCAGACTAAGAATGCCTGGATCTGTGTTTGCCACCTATCAGAGAAAGAGGGTGGGGCTTGGCCACAAGGTGCCACGCAGGCTAATGGCAACAAGTGCGGCCTCTGAACTGCTCTGTCTCTGACCTGGACAGTCACCGAGGGTGAGGAGGCTCAGTCCATACTGCAGGGATATATGTGAGACACCACATTCTACAGAGGACACTGGAAATTGGAGGAGATAGAAGGGGGAAATAATTAGCACAGTGAAGGGAAACTAAACTGTGATAAGTGAGAAGTGAAACTCAGAAGAGTTACCCTAATAATAAGATACAAAGTTAGACTACACATTTTTATACAGCCCCGAGTTATAAAATTGAGACCAATGAGTGGAAACTCAGGCAGAAACATTCACCTGGAGATACCACAAAAACAAGCAAGCACAACTACAAGAACCTCAGGGCATGCTCAGGTCTCTGATTATGGAAATGTCTGTCCTCAGAGTTGGTGAATGCACAATTTAGGGGTGAAGAAAAGAAGTTTGAATAACTTCCTAGCAAGGAAAACGTAGGGGGAGTCTAAGCATGTGATAATGCTTAGAGTATTACTTCCTTGGAGCTGATATTTGCATAGAGTAAACCTGAGAGTTTCAGGTTCATTTCTTACTAAAATCCGTGCCCGATTTGTGTTTCCTCCTAAGCACACTGCCTACTCCTGGCCTATTTCGATCCATCCATCTTTGTAAGTGAGTCATGTGCTTATTTTTCTGCAGTGTTTTTGTGCTACTAACACCATGCATGTTCTTATAAGACAGAATGAAAAGTCATTTCATGTCTGTCTCCTCATAAAGTCAACTCTTTCAAAAGATTCTGTTGTGGGCTCACAGTAAGTCTTAAATCCCCCACATGGAACAGGTCATCCAAATAAAAAACATTTTTCAGCTCCCAGGAGTGTCTGATGATGGATACATAGGAAGATTGGAGGATCTTCCTAATGCAGGTGACCAGAGACTCCAAATCTAGTCTAAATTACTCAGAACCCTGGTCATGCTCTTTACAACCCCTTTTCAGGGTAAGTTATTTATGGCTTTGCTTCTGCAAATTGATGGAATTCCTATGGTCCCATAGAACCACCGAGCGCATTAAGGTGGCCCACCTCCCCTGTACAATATCTGGACTCAAAAGACATTGTTTATGTGCAGATTAGCACAGAGCCCAAGGCCCAGTGCAGTCTGACCCCGCACCCCTATGCATTTTCTAATTTCTCCCCTTGCCCATTAACAGATTCCTTCTTGCCCTTTACCTGGGCTCTCACCCACTTTCTGATATTATTTATATGGTGCATTGTCTTTTCCATACTCATGTTGTCTGGGCCATATTCCCACCCCAGCCCCAATTTTTTTCTTTTCTTTTTTTTTTTTTAACTTCAGTTGGAGCCATAATAAAGTTATAAGGATTTTCTAAAAATGGAAATGCTATTAATTTGTTCTTTTTCTAGGTATAAGTATTATCTCTATAAATATAGTTTTTAGATGTTTACTGAAAGTATTAATGACATTGAAAATGCCTATAATGTTATTAAGTATATTATGAAGGGAAATAACCACAAAGTGAAAGAAATATTATGTAGAGCATTTTGGGGGAAATCAAGTGAAAAACGTAAGCTATTGCACTTTAAGTATATAACACACTACCAGATACATGGTATTTAGTAACATCTGGTCTTGTACCATTTTCTAGACGTAAATATTGTTCCATCTTTGAAGTCGCTATTGCTGCTAATATTTACTCTGGCCAGGGGAGTTTGCACCTGCGTTGCCTGCAGTGAGAGTATGTGAACATCTCATCCACAATGCACTACACATTTTTTCTTGGCCCCGCAAGATAGGAAAGACAGGGACAGGAAGATGAAAATGAAAAAGTACCATCCATGTAACTATGAATTTTTCCTTCCTCAACCAAGATGATGAATTTGTCAATAGCATCACTGTTTGTTACTAGTTAAAGAAATACTGCTTAGGGCATTACTCTTAAAGCATTCTAAAAACCAATCAATAGTGACACAAAGCTGAACGAGTAGTTGCTTGGGGAGAAGGTTGAGGGGGGTGGGGTGGGAGGAGATTACAAAGGAACATGAGAAAACTTTGGGGATGATGTATGTAGCCATGCATCACTTTAACTGTGGTGGTGGGTTATGGATGTGCTCATATGCCAAATGCACACTTCAAATATGCGCATTTTTAGTATTAATCGTGCTTCAATAAAGCTGAATCCAAATTAAATCCAATTTTTTCTCATAGAACAAGTTAGGTTTTATTATGCACTCTTTGAATATTTTACAAAATATGCAAAATATTTGACCAAATCTAAAATCCTGCTAACATTGTTCCTATCATTTAATTATCAGGTCAGAGGAAATATTCCAATACTTATAACCTATCATTCTTTATAAATCACTCAACCATTTTCTTCTTCATTATCATTACATATACTTAATTCATGTTTTAGTAATACATTCTCAATTTTACTCAACTATCTTAGTTCCTTTTTATAAGCATGAAGTGGAATGAAATGATCAAAATGATTTTTCCTTATGAAGATCTATCTAATTTTCTGCCTTTTGGTTTCCCAAATTGAGTCTTATTCAATATTACTGCTTCTATACTAAGTTTACTCATTCTTATATTAAGCACTGCAGTACTCACTTTCAAGGAAGAGAGGAAGAGAAAGAAGATGATGACCTTAGTAATTTACTAAGCCAAGGCTTTCTATGGAGCTCCCAAATTGGCTCTTTCTACATGGAAGGCACTCAGGAGTTTTCAAAGAGCAAGTGACTCTGAGAGCTACTCTCTGGACACTGACAAAATGATGTTAAGGGCATTTATTTTCTCTGATGGAAATGGACAGGAAAAATTGCCTTCTTGAATAGTGAGTGAAGGCAGAGCATTATTAGGCACTAGACACCTGCAGTTTTGGCTCACAGACATCCCATCCTGGGGTTCTCCCCATGGATGGCTCCCTGTCTGCAGGGACCTCCTGACTAACCCACTTCCTCCACCGGCACCATCCAAACTGCTACTGAATAGGAAGACTTGACTCACAATATTCACGTACTTCAGGCATTGAAGACAGTCAGAAGGTCAGCACTATTTGTCATCTTTCTCACATTCCATAAGGAATTTGAATAAAACCAAAATAAGATTAGAGGCAAATATTCAATTAATGAAGAACTTCACTCACTCAGCTTATCTATTTGGAGAGATGTATGATCAATGAACTGATTTTCAGCCCTTAACTTGCATTGCAACAAGGCAAAGCTAACCAAAGTAAAATATCTTTTACTATGAAAATTCCCCTTTAAAAAATATTACATCACAAAATGTTCCAAATCTTCCACCCAGTAGTTTACTTCTGGAAACCTACCGAAGCTCCAAAATCAAAAACATATATGAGGAGTTATATCAAAGGTGTAACTGTTATACCTTCATTGTCATAATAATATTTGTAATACAATTATAGTAAGTGAAATATTTATATTCCTTACATTAATAAAAATAGGAAACACCTAATTGTTTGAGTTATGTAAACCTAAGTAAGGTACATTCATGGTATAAAATGCACAGGCACTAAAAATCATGTTTACTAAGGATTTTAATGATATGAAAAAAAACATACAGTAGAATGTTAAAAAGTCAAAATAGAAAATGCAAAACTCATGCAGAATGGAATAAAGAAATCAGTTGATGCTGGGACAGTATGTCCCACAGTGCCTGGCATATGGTGTGCAATCAATGCTCACTATCATCTCAACTAACATACATCTGGACATTTGAAAAAATCCAGAATGTGGGATGAAGTCTTTAAAATAGGATTTCAGGTAATTTTATTCTTTATATCCTCATTCACTTTCTAAATTTTCTGCAGTGAGTGTATAGTGCATTCATAATTGGAGCAAAACCACTAACAGAAAGGAGGGGAACTGTGTGTGCAGTCTCAGTTCGTTATGAAATGGCCATGAGTGAATTCTGACATTCACAAAATGAGGGGAAGATCTGTGCACTCATTCAGAGGCAAAACTCATAAGCTAGTCTCCAAATCGACCTAAATCTATTTCTTCAGAAGTAGTCATTACTAGTTTTATTAGATGACTTAATTATTTGATAATAAAAATTTGAGTTATTTAAATTTGCTGATTATGACTAATAACTGGGACCCTAACAGTTAAGGGAACTATGACTTTCACAATTTATTTATCAGGAGTGTGAGTGTGTGTGTGTGTGTGTGTATGAAAGTACGTGAGAGAGAGAGACAGCATGCACACATTCATGCATTTCCTTTTCAAATTGTGTATTTTACCATATTCCAGGAAGTTTGTAAAACAAATTGATTTGTGATGGGCAATCAACAATTATGTTGTTGATTGTAAGAGGAGCACATGGGACCTGCTGGAAAAGTCACTATCTCTCCATACTAGCTCAGGAGGGACCTGGTATATCCTTAAACTCCACCCAGTCTTTAACTCACTACCTTGAAGTTTTATCATTTGTGCACCTTTTTGTGGTTACAGAAGACCTTTGGTGGGTTTACTGACTTCTCTCACTCCTTTACACATGTGGTGGTAAGAACACCTTTATTCAAAAATACTGAATGGGTTCTTAAAGTTAGCAGTGAACTATGAATTCCTTTAAAGAGCATTGTTTTCTGTAGCCCCTGTATGGTGGTCTGTGAGCATTCTTGTTCCCATTTGTCATACAGTCTCACTGACATCGGAGCTGGGTGCTTTTCTGAATGTGGCCCTGTCTTGCCCAGGGCTTCCTAACCACCATGGAATGTTTTGTCCTGAAATGAGAGCACTGCTCAGGAATGATATTGCTAAGCACAGAACATTTGATTCTCTTAGTCACTATCAATTCCCAGAATATGGGATGGAGTTGGTTTTCTGTTTCTCTATTAATTTTCTGATGCTTGTAAAGAGCATTAAGGCAATTGATAAACCACCCATAACAATTAACCAGATGTAGTGAAATCATTTGTTACTCAAAACTTGTAACTCAAACCTATATTATTGCAAAGGAGAAAAAGCCACTAGCCTCCTGCAGTTATTGCTACATGATTGCAAAAGAGCAAGTGGGTTAAAGTTGTATTATTTTTCTTCAGAAACTATATTTGCCAGAGAACATAGATTGCACCATTCTGGTTGCTCATACCCATAGCTCCGTAAGATAGGCTGTTTTCATAGGCAAATGAATTTGCAAAATCAAATCTACCCTTCCATATTATGCTTCCTTAGCTGCAAATATCAATGAAGTCAGCAAACAAACAAGTCTCAAGGGAGTTTTCTAGGAAGTTCTTCTAGTATCATTGGATTGGGGGGGCAGAATTATACAACCATTGTTTATTCATCCATTCACTAACTAAATCAATAAATAATTTGAGAACCTACTGAGAGCAGGCACTCTGCTGGGTGAGAGAGAAGACATGAAGATGTATAAGATAGAGTCTGTAACGCAGTAGAGGAGTTAAGTTATGTTTGCAGATTCAAAAAATACAGGAGTAATTCCCATCTAAGGGAAATCCAAATGAAGCCAGAAACCCCACCCTCTCCCTGACCCTCCATATTCTACTCAACATCTGCACTCTTTCCTGGCATGTCTTCCTCTTCTACGGAGCACATAGCACCACGCTAACCTCCTAGATGGTTTTCCTACGCCTACTCTTGTTCATTTCCAGTAGGTTCTGTCTACAGCAATAAGCATGATATTTTAAAAGCCCGTATCTGATCATTGAAATATTTGCAGAAAACTCAAATTGCTTCCCATTTCTTTTTTGAATAAAGACCCAAATTTTCCTCATATCCTACAATGTCATGGGTAACCTGGCCTCTGCCTACTTCTCCAAGCTCATGCTGAGCCACTCATTTCCTCTCTTACTTTTCTGAAGCCACAGTCTTTGGATCCTTGCAGGTGTACACTCTCTCGTACTTTAGTCTTCATAATGCTGTCCTCCTCCCACCCACACATGGACACATGGACTTCTGTCCTTCCATGGCTGTATTAAACTCTAAATCTTCCTCCGATCTCAACACCAAATCCACTACCATGTAAAAACTTCTGTAAATCACCAGACTGGATTATATTTTATATTCTCAGAGCATCCTGCATTGGGGTGGGGGGTTAGCCTTTATTTTAATTCAATACAACTGTGTGTTAGAAAACTTGAAAGTTTTGTGGCTTAAAACAGGATTGTATGTACTGCCTTATCTAAAATATGCAGACCTGAACAGACCCAAATAGAACTCTGAAAGTGCCAGGGACTCAGGGTCCTTCTAGAATCTTCCTCTAATCAAACTTAACCATATTGTCCATGATGCCTAGTCAAGTTTCCAGGAGTCAAAACTACATTCATTCCAAGAAGCAGAATAAGGAAATAGAAGGAAAAAAAGAAGCATGCCCCTCACTTTAAGACGACATCCTATAAGTCGTACATGATCCTTCAATTTGCAAACCATGGGCTAGAACTTATTCACATGCTACACTTACCTGCAAGGAAATCCGAAAAAAAATTTAGTTGGCAATGAATGGTCAGTACCTCGCTGAAAATAAGAGGATGAAGGGGATAAAGTTACTTTCTTTAAATGGTACCTTCTCTGCTACAGCCCTTTTCTAGATTTTTAGCTGCATGAAAACAAGGACCATCTATATTTGTTTATCACTGTATTTATTATTGGACCCTCCCTGGTAAAGTTCCAGTACATTACAGATGACTCATAAATCTTGCTGAATGAGTGATTGGGTGAATGAATAAGTGAATGAATGAAAGTTCTGTGGGCATCCAGAAATAGCACTCATTAATTTCAAATTGGAGGGAAAGAGGGTGTTGTCAAGGAGGTATCACCTGGAAGATGTGATTTGAACTGGATGAAAAAAAATGGCCCATTTCCCTTGCAGAGTAGTATATGAATATTCCAACTAGGAAAATAATGGGAACCAGGGGCCCCAAAAGAGTAAGACTCAAGAGAAGAGTAGAAAACGGTAAGAAAGATATGATGAAGTGGAGAAATGTGGGAAAATACTGGAAATGTAGACTGGGCCAAGAGGGTAGAACATTGTTTAGTGAGCATATGAACATCTAAACAGAGCACAAATAAACTCAGTGACTGCTAGGGACTCTCATGGTGTAAGCATAGCACATAGGGCACCTTGTCCGACCAGTCCTGGAGTACAGGCATAAAGTCATCTTAAGATATACAAGTCACAGTCAGATTAAAATAGTGTGCATTGAGCCTCCACTGTACCACATTATACCTAAATGTTGCATTTGTCAATTTTTCTCCACACTTCATTAAGAAAATAGACGGAAATGGAAAGGAAATCCCTCATCTTATTGCCATTGACTCTACCAACTTAACCCCTAGGAATTTTCCCATCTTTGCTTTTTCCAATGTCCCTGATTTCAAAAGATGAAGTGTCTTTTTTATCCCATCAAAGGCCAACCATCCATTTCTTCTATACTCCATCACCTCTCCTGCTAATGCAGTTATCATCTCTCCCTTTTATAGCATCATTTTCTCCTTACTGGGTTATTTTTATCTGCATAAAAATGTGTTCTGGTCTTATATTAAAAAAAAACAAAACAACCTTTTTTATTTCCTATTTTCATCCAAATAAAAACCCCATTTCTTTGCTCCCCTAGACCATAAGGCTTCCCGAAAGAATATGGAGCTGCTCTCTCCGCTTCCTCGTGTCTCATTCTGCTCCGAACCCTCTCCCACCAAGGCTTCTGGCCTCTTCCCAGAAGGCGTTCTTTCCCGGGGAAACACTGGTGGCGGTGCTGCCAGACCCAGAAGCCTCGTCTCCCTTTTCTTCTCTCCTGGCTTCTCAGCAGCAGTCAGCATATATGAATATGCTTTACCTCTTAAAACATGATTTCTCTCAGCTTCCATGACACCAACTGTTGTGTTTTTCTATATTATAGTCTTTTTTGCTCAACCTCTAAATGTTGAGTGTAAATGGTATTTTTTCACTATGTTTTTTCTAGATTATCCAATCCTTTCCTGTAACTTTAAACACCATCTATGCAGCAATAACTCTCAAATTCGTATGTCTTTGAGTTCTGCCTTGAACTCCAAGTTTATGAACTAAACAGCCAACTTTCCATTTGATATCTCTACTTAGAAATCCGATAGGCTTCAAAATTTAACATGACAACATAAAACTCCTAATTTTCTTCCAATCAGTTCTTAGAAGGCACTCATAATTTATCATCTTCTCTCACTTCCTCCAACCAATTGTTTAGCAAGTCATAATAATGCTACATCTCAAATGCATACCAAATAAGTTCCCCTATTCCTCTCTGCTACATTCACCACAAAGTCTTTATTATTTTACCCTTGTAGTGCATAGAGGATATCTTAACTGGCCTCGCTTACTTTTTAATTGCATTTCTTACTCTGTTATTGCATATCCCAGCTATGGTGTTTTTTAATGTACACCATAGCTTGTAAATACCATGCAAAACATACCTACCTAAATGCCCATTCCAGCTCTTTGCCATAGCCCACCTCCGAATGACCTGGCCCCTATCTCTCTCTGGCCTTACCCCTTACATTCTTCCTATTTAGCTTCACTGTTCTTTTTCCTGTTCCTCAAACATACCAAAGCTCCCTCATCCTTAGGAGAACTGCTTTCATGGTTTCCTTGGTCTGAAATGTGTTTTCTGTACATCCTCCCACGACTGACACTGACTTACCACTTGGTTCTCTTGTTAATGCCCCATCCTTTGAGGATATTTTGTGGGCCTCCCATTCCAAGCTACTCTTGGTGGCAGTTTTCAGTTTCTATTACCTCACTGTTTGTTTGTTTTTTTTAAAAACAACACTTAACATTATCTGATTTTTTGGGTTTAATTATTTAACTTTTCATCCTGTGACTTTATTTCCATCCCTTGAAATGGCATCATGACGGTAGGGAGTTTATCTGATACAGTGTATGATACAGCCATTAGCCTAGAACAGTGTTTGGTACACATTATGTACAAACTTAGTAATCGTGCATTGGGGAAAGGAAGAAAATGCCTACAGTAGCCATTGATGACAAGCACAGAATCATACATACTTTTGAGTAAGTAGCAATGACCAAAGGGGTTTAGTGGACTTTTCAATGTTTTCCCCACCCCGTCGGTCATTTAGGTTCGTCCCATGAAGACCTACTTACTGCTTGTTGTTAGGCTCAGGGTCTGGCTATAATGTATGATTTCCTAAATGGCAGCAGAAGGTAGATCTAAATTAAGTACCCAACAAATCAATCTTTCTTTGGAATAAAGATTCTCAAGATGTAGACTTAAAATCTGAGAGAAGTAATGACTTCTTGAGTAAAGAGATCACTATAATATTCATTTTAATGCCTTCAGATTTCAGCATGGAAAAGGGAAACTATTGGTAATAACATTAGGACAACAAGAGAAAACCCGGCCTCTCTTAGACACTATGGAAAGTTCTGGTAGGGAAATTAGAAACAATGTGAGCAGAGAAAAGAAAGACAGGGATATAGGGACACATCTTGAAATAATGTGACAAAGAAAAAGCTAGTGGACGAACACATTAGTTTGTATGTAACAGACCAGAACACATTGAAAAAGATGGAGTAAAAGCATAAACAAAAGCAAGGAAAGAGCCAGCATGTGGAGCAGTAAATGTCCCTGTAAATAGGCCACTGCTGTAACCACAGAGCAGAAAAACAAACAAACAAAAAATTGCACATGTCCTCATTGTAGAAAGAATAACAGGTTCAAAGTAATTTATTCAAACAACCCCAAGCATCGTCTCACCATGAAGGACTCACACATTCATACAAACAGGGTGGAAGATATCCCAGCCTCACCATGGACCATTCCATCCAGACATTAATCCACAGTTCATCTTGGGACAATATTAGACGTCAATTGGTTTTCTTATTATTCACTTGAATCAACTCAGATATAAGACAGCAGACAGCTTACAAAGATGTGGATCACAGCCGGATGGAAGGGGGGAGGTGCGTAAACAAGGAATCGATGATTAACAACAGGAAATTGCAGAGCAAATATAGAGGCCATATTGCATCCTGCACATAGCAAGGGAGGGTGGATGAGTTATAATTCCACCCTGCTGCCCTCAGCTCCATTGATTTTTCAACTCCTTAAATGTGAAAACCAAAGACAAGCAAAGGGAAGAACTGCAACAGATTTTTAAAAAATCTTTGGTTTGAACTAAATCCATCAGGGCCCATTCTACTTGATACACAGGTGAGCACATGGCCCTTTAATTCAGTAACAAAGGTAAAGTTATACCTGCATTGATCTCTCCGTGCCTTGGGAAGCGGCTGCCATTTGAACTCAAAAATCGGTTTTCCAGAGAAAGAAGAGGAAGTGCACGGCAGTGGAACCGCTGAGGAGTGTCCTGCGCGGCCTAACCAGGGGACGTGCGGCAGGACCTCCTGTAGCGTTTCCGCAAGCAGCCGGGTCAGGTAAGCGTGTGACCGAGCCCTCTCCCAGGTTTTCTTTAACGAAATCTCCCGCAAATAATAAGACACTCAGTTTCGCTCAATATTTATACCTGCTGTTTAAAAGTAAAAGAATTAGCTGTGTGCTTTATTTCATTAATGGTGACAAAAGAATACAGGAAATGTGGGACATTAATATCATGCCTGTTTTGTGACATGCACTGTGATTTAGAGAAACATGGAGAAATATCAAAGTAATTAATACAAAGCAGAGATAGTTTTTCTCTAGAAGAATTGTGTTAACAATCATATTATTTTCCCTGGCAACCACAAATGTTTAGGGTACTATTTTTAAAATATATCTTTATTGATTATGCTATTATTTTTTAAATATGTTTTAGTGATTATGCTATTACAATTGTCACATTTCCCCTGCTTTGTTCCCCTCTGCCCTGCATGTGCCCTCCCACCCACATTATTTCCCAAATTTAATTCTGAACTCAATTTCTTGGAAATGTTACTCTGAAATGACTAAAACACGATAATATTAGGTCACTTTTTGTTTCTTAATAAATTTTGTCATTATTTACTAAAGGCTTTCAAACTAGTAAATATAGTTCTGCGAAAATAAATATGTCATCAAAATATAGCCACATCAGCTGAACCTGATGCTTTAAGGATAACATACACTTTCCATACAGTTTTCTGTATTGCTTCCTAAATCTCTGCCCAGGAATATGCTCTGGGAAGTCCGGCCTTGCTCAACACCCTTGCACATTAGCTGCACCCTTCTTTCTTCCCTCATCAGCTTTTGCTTCCTCCTGGATCTCCCAGCACCGCTCTGCAACAAGCCGGAAAATGGCACGGCCTTATTCTAAATAACCATGTATGGTTATCTGACAAATACAGGGGACTATATTATAAGTAGAGGCAAGTAAAAAACTGTCACTTAGGATAAATAGCTCCACCATCAGCTACAAAGCAAGTCCCCATAAACTCTCTGTACCTTGGTTTCCTCATTCATAAAGAGACCGGTTGCCCTATCAAGATTGTTTGCAAAACTACAATCCATTAATGCTTAGTACCTTCTGAAAGCTACACAGAAAGTACTTTTACCTAGAAACATTTCACAAATGGACAATGCCTGAGCCTGGACTCTTCATATGCCAACACAAGATCAAAACTAAGACCAGGAGAGAAACCAAATATGAAGTGATATTTTCAAGACCTGTAGAAAATGGACAACTACAACCTTATCTCTTACCCACCATGCTGGCCCTTCTCTGAATGGATTTCAGATTCTTGACATTGCCAGAGAACCCAGAATTAGAAATAAGTGACTAGGACAAACATCAGCAGTATTAAAGATATAAGATAAACCTCAATAAGGATAGTAAATTAAAAGAGATCTGTGATTAACTTTTTAAAATGAAATTTTGCTGACTTAACCACACCTTCTTTTCCAACATCCATATCAGCTTTCTTCCATGGTAATAGCAGATAATGTCCTTCTATTTTGAATTTATGTTCTTTACTTTTCTTCTCTAAATGAATTATCTTTAGATGCATTATTAGGTATCTCTGAAAGTGTAATTTTAACAGGAAGAAAATTCATTATAATTTAAAAATTAATCAATTATTATTATATCTTTATCAAAATATTTAACACCATGACAAACACTCTTATAGTTCTTTGCCTCAAGATTATTTTTTGTGATAAATTACTACTAATTTTTTCTCTTCATGTGTTTAGACACTAATCAGATTGCAAGTTCTTCAGGCTGGGAACTATATCATATATCAAAACAATATCATATCATTTATATTATAAATATATTATAATTTATATTTTGTAATAAAATTTATATTATCAAATCAGTGATAAGCTATAGTCTATAATGGGTGCCTTATGGAAAGGTACATTCTCAATAACTTGGATATTAAAAATTAAGATTTATTTTAGAGAGACCAGCTATGAAATAAGCACATATCAGAGTGGAGATAGAATATCAACTTAAATAAGTACTGGCCCTCATGCCCTAAAAACTTAGCTTTAACATAGTGGAAATATTTGTACAAGTGAAAAGACATTGTCAGGAGGATGGTTGGGGAGGGATGGGGCTATGAACACACAGAAAAAATTATAATAAGACATAGGTAGACATTGCTTATCCATTTTTTAGGGAATCACAGCTTTATTCAAATACTTCAAAGCATCCCTTTCCCATTAACAAAACCATCTCATTTAAAGAAGAGATAATGCCAAATCTTCTCAAACTCTTCCAAAAAATTGAAATGGAGGGAATACTCTAAACTCATTTTATGAGGCCAGCATTACTCTGATACCAAAGATAGGTTAGGATACTACAAGAAAAGAAAACTAGAAACCAATATCCCTGGTGAACATAGATGCAAAAATTCTTAACAAAATATTAGCAAACCAAATTCCAAGTATGGTACACCATGATCAAGTGGAACCTGGGCTGTAAGGATGGTTCAACATATGCAAACCAATAATAGATGCATCACATCAATAGAATGGAATATAAAAATCATATGACCATCTCAATAAATGGAGAAACGCATTTAATAAAATACACCATCCTTTCATGATAAAAATCCTCATCAAATTGGATAAAAAATGAACACACCTCAACATTATAAAAGCCATATATTATAGACCAACACCTAACATCATATTCAACTGGTGAAAGATTGAAAGTTTTTCCTCTAAGATCTAGAATAAGACAAGGGTACCCACTCTCACTTCTCTCATTCAATATAGTACTTGAAGTCTTAGCTAGAACAACTGAGCAAGACAAAGAAAAGGCATCTAAATGGGAAAGTAATAAGAAAAATTGTTGTTATTTGCAGATGATATGATATCACATATTGAAAATTCTAAAGACTCAAAACTGTTGGAACTCATCAATGAATTCGGCAAAGTTACAGGATATAAAATCAACTCAGAATAGTTGTGTTTCAATACACTAAAAAAAAATAGAAAAAGATATAATGAAAATTATTCTATCTCTGCAGTGGGATGGGTACATAAGAAGATTCAGTCTAACTGTTAGCTTCTGCTAACTTTTTTAGGTCTTCCAGTTTCCATCTGATGTTATTTGGTTTCTCAAGTAGGAATTCAAGGGAGAAAAAAACTCGATGGTTGTGTCTCTGAGTTCTGTATCCTAAAAAACAACAACAAAACACACACACACACACACACACACACACACACGCACCCCTTTGGACCTTCTGTAGTTATTTTTCATTGAAATAAAAACTCACACAAATGGCATAGATTTTGTGTGCAACAGCTACTTGCCAAGTCTTATGCCAGGTCTTGGAGATACAAGGTGGAGCAAATAAGACCTTACCCTTGGGCAGTTTGCCAACTGAAAGAAATATAATACATTAAATAGGCTGCTTCAGTATGTCATTATTTCTGTGATGGGTCAAGTCCATGGGGCCGTAGAAACTCTTGTGATGGGCCTCTAACCAGGCCTGGGGGTGGGAGGCTTCAGAGAGCATTTCTAGTGTGAGAGAGCAAATCTTGATAAAAACATATAGGTGAGAATGAATTAGTGAGTAAATGAATGAGGACTGGTAGCAGGGAGTCAGAGAATGAGACAAAAGGAGCTTCCAGATGGGAAAAAAAACTGTGCAAACCATTTTGTGTTCAAAAAGCTGCAAATCACCCTGAGTGACTGGCACATACAGCTTGATGTTATAGACTATTAAAGGAAGAAGAAGCTGAACATACAAGCACGAAGATCTCACTGCCATGCTAAGGAGCTGACTCTAAGGTTTGTAGGCAAGGAAGTGATTAGATCATTACTTATTTAAATGTTTCTATAATCTATTATGTGTCTGCACCTCTTGGTGTAAATAAATACATCATGCTACAAGGTAGAGGTTATCTTCATTTTCCTGCTAAAAAGCTGGGTTTCTGACTCTCAGGTCACTTGCTGAGAGTCATACTGCTGGTAGCTGCAAAGCTGGTCCCTTGGTGCCCTGACCTAAGTCTCCTGGACCCAGGATTCTTGCTGTTGCACAATCCTGCCAACTGCTTCAATTAGGAGCAAGCAACTAGACTTGGCACAGGGCATAACCTGCATGCAATCAGCGCTGCTCCTCACAGGGGTGATGCTGCAAGGGCTTCCTAACTCAGGTCAACAATGACAGTATCAAGTAATATTGGGTTCAGGGCCACCCCCTGTCAAAAACTGTTGGTAAGATCCAGTTAGGTCTAAATTGATTTGTTTTTAATGACCCAGTTTTAGCTCCAGGCCCTAGCAGATGTGTAGTTTAAGCAATGCTGAGATGAAAGTACATATGGTCAAAGCCATAGGCTAAATGCAGCAGTGGGCCTCGTCTGGGGCTTTTGAAGTGTTCTGAAGAGTATTTAATAGCTGAAGAGAGTGCTCTGGACATACTGTTAAGAAAAAAAAAAGCAGGCTAAAAAATGTTATGCTATATACAGGATATTATATTTTACATACAATGTATGAACAAAAAGAAGAACACTAGAAAAAATATGTCAAATTACAAACTGTATATAAACAGTAGCAGATTTATAGGTGATTTTAATATCCTCAATATTTTCAATATTCTCAGCAGTATATAGATGATTTTAACATCTTCAATATTTTCAATATTCTTAATAATGAACATGTGTCCATGTTCAGGAATTTTTTTCTAAGAAGTTGTCACTAGAAACTTACAGAAGATACTTTTTTATTGCAGTGTACCCTAATAAAACCATGCAAACCATAACTGTACAACTGAATAAATTCCCCAAGCAGATACCTCCATGTATCTAAAACGTTACCAGCATTTCCTGAAGTTTCTTTCCTGCTGTCTCCCATCCTTACTTATCTTCAAAGAAATTCTAATACCATATAATAGTTTGCTTTTTTGGCTTTCTAATATATGGAGTGGAATGAAGTGTATACTCCTGTGTGTGACTTATTTAGATCAACATTATGCTTATGAGAATGTATCAATGTTCTTGCATGTAACAATGATTTTTCATTTTTTGCTACATCATGTCCATTGCATGAATATAGCATATATTGAGATTTTTTTTCACTTTGGAGCTAAAAAAAAAAAAAAAACAGTGTTACTGTGAACATTCTTGTATATACTTTTGATAACATTTTATATCTGTATATCTTTGAGTACTTCTTTAGGAGAGGAATTGCTGGACCACAGTTGATATACATAGTCTATCTTGGTAGCAGTTTCAAAGAGTCTTTCTAATTGTGCCTTTTACACTCTTACTGACCATATATGCATGCCTGGTTGATCCTCCCACTCACTGAACTCGATCATTCCGGTGGGTATGTAATAATATTGCACTGGGACTTCAGTTTCCATTTCCCTCATGAGTCATGAAGTCGTGCACATTTTCTTAAGTTTGACAGCAATATGGATAGCGTCTATGGTGATGTGACTCTAAACTTTTTAAACTAATCTTTCTTTTGGATTATGTGTCTTTTGGAGTTGTTTACATCTTCCAGGTACAAGTATTTTGTCTGATATATGTAATTGCAAATATATTTTGTTTCTCTGTAACTGACATTTTTGCTTTCTTAATAGTCTCTTTTGTGAACAGAATTTATTAATTTCAATTTGGCATAATTTATCATTTTTCAAAATGGATTAGTGTTTGGGGGATTCTATTTAAAAAGTCTTTCCCTAGACAAATACCATATGATTTCACTCATGTGGAATCTATGAACAAACTGAACTAACAAGCAAAACAGAGACAGACTCATAGATAGAGAGCAAGATGACAGCTAAGGTGTAGTGGGGAAGGTAGGGCTGGAGGGATTGAGCTAAAAGGGAAAAGGACTCATGGACACCAGTGTGGTGATTGCAAGGAGGGGATAGAAGGGGACTAAATGGTAATGGGAAAATATACAATAAAAATACAACAGAAAATAAAATAAAAATACACAGAAAAAATAAAAAAATAAAAGGTCTTCCCCTAGTCAAGGCAATAACAACATAATCTGTTTTATTTCAAAAATGTGCATTATTTTACCTTTCACTTTAGATATATCATCTGCCAGAAATGGATTTTTATATCTAATGGAAGATGGGGGTTCAAGATTTGTTTGGTAGCTTTTTAAGATCCCATAATTAATTACCTAAAAATGATTTTAAAAATCTGTACAGTACCCCTCCTTTCCCAAAGACAACGATTCTGACCCAAAAACAGTAAGCTGAGGGGGAAAAACAATTAAGGAAGAGGTAAGTGGAAGTGTTACCTCTTGGTAAGGCTTGAAAAGCCATCATATACACTTTGTACACTTGTTCCTTAGAGCGAACCTGTTAACAAGTCCTTTTTATTCCTACTCAATCGATGACGATAAGAGAAATAACCTAACCATCCACTGTCATGTATTTAATAAATGGGAAAGGTAGGATTTAAATTCACATTGTATCCGACTCCGGAACCACTGTATTTTTGAATGTTGCACAAAGTAAGGAAAACAGGTAGCAATTATTTACTAGGAGTCAGTTTAAAACCTACTTCCACCAAGACTACGTGATGAAGTCCTATGGGCTGTGCACCATCAGTTTTGTATTTCCAACACTCCAGATTAATAGGTGGGCAACTGATTGGATTGACTCTATTCAATTTGATTTATTTTCTAAGATGGCTACAGTAACCATATTGATGCTGCTGTTCAGTTATTTTAGATATAAATAGTCTCTAGGACTGAATTATCTAATCTTAATCATCTGTCTTTCCGACAAATAAACACTGCATTTGTCACTAACACCATTTGCATTTGAATGAACTTTTCAGACCTTTCTAAGGAAGAAAGAAGGATGCCACACATAATGTCAGCCTCTGGGACCCCTTTTGCAACTCTCTTCAAAGAATCATTTCCCTCAAAGTGACCCTGATGAAAAAGCATCACTTGCCTAACTGTGAAAATCAGAGCTTTAGCTTGTGTGTTCCTAAACCCTCTTTCCACAAACACATTAAGAAGCAATTGCTACTTTATGGTCTCACTCATTTAAAAGGGAGGAAAGCTAAGGCTATTCAGCATCTGTATGTTGCACCCTTATAACATATAACAATATATGAGATGAGTGGTTCTTCGAAACACACCATAAATCAGACTGATGCTTTGCATTAAAACTTAAATATTTCTCCTCCTCCTTCTTGAATGCAGCATGTCACATCTATCTGCTGGAATGCATTTTCTCTTCTCACAACGTTAATATTCTAAACAAATGTATTACATCAATCCAATCAATGCACTCTGAAACTCATGACCATCAAAGTTATGGAAATGTATTTTGTACATCTTCAATGTTTAGCTAAAATCAATAAAAATCCATTATCTAACATTTCAACTGCTACACACTAGAGAACCAGTTAGAAATAAATCTCTCCAAAGGAAAAATTAAACTGTCTCACACAATTACTAATTATTGACATTTACTTCTAATATTATACCTGGTGGGCAACTATTAGTAATCAAGTGTATGGTACACCAGACCAAGGAAAAGAAATGTTAAAATGTTAGATTGAGACATTTCATATGTGCTGTGACTATTTCAACAAATCTTAAGATTTTTAAGAGATATACACTAGTTCAATATTATTGGTTTATAAATATGGATTTAATTTTAAAATGTGCATTTAGGCATCACAGATAACTAATAGTAAGGAAAATAAAATAGTTATTATAATAACCTAAAACTATACCAGATTTAGACAAAAAAGAGACCCAAATATGCTTAGTTATTTGAGGAATAACACCTACTAAAATACATTCAGTGAAGCTGAGAATCTGATTAAAAGAATTAAGATCCAATGAACTATTCATTGGGAATGAGAAATTCTTAAGTTGAAAATGGCTACAATTGCATGCTCATTTCTTTAAAGTATTCCCTACCCCCAGATGACCACGTAGTGCAGGTATTTTATATATAAACTTTATAGACATGTTTTATAGATGAACAGATGGAGGCTCATAGATGTTGAATAATCTCACTAAAAGTCATCTAGTTTATTAGGGTTTCTATATGAGCCCAATCCTATGCTTGCCTGCCTGCCTGCCTGCCTTCCTGCCTTCCTTCCTTCCTTCACCTTTCTTCCTTCTTTTCTTTCTGTTATATATAATTTTTCTTTATTTTAATTGTATTTTTCCATTAGCATTTAGTCACCTTATATCCCCCTCCTTACTGCAATCACCACACTGTTGTCCATGTCCTTGAGTCCTTTTGCCTTTTTGCTCAACCCCTTCATCCCTTACCCTTGCCCTACCTTTAGCTGTCATCCTGCTCTCTATCTATGGAAGGAGGTTTCCCTGTCCAACAACTCTATCTAAAATGCATTTGCATGCTTTTCCATTCATGTATTATCTTATACTTCAGATGCTTTAAATAAGAAACAACAGCTTGGAAAACAAAATATTAAGAAAGATAGGGCATATCCTAAACTTTACATTCATGAATCAGAATTAGAACCTTAATAATTCCAAAATCTACTTACATATAGTCATAAACATCTATTGAGAGAGTCCCTGTCCATTCATTCATTCAACAAATATTTATTGAGCCTCTACTATATGTCAGGTACTATGTAGAACACTGAAAATATCATGATAAAAAAAACATGACTGCCTCTAAGGAAAACAAAAAACAATAAGTGGCACTATATCAAACTAAAGATTTTTTTGCACAGCAAAGGCAACCATCAACAAAACATAAAGGCAACCTATTGAATGAAAAAGAAATTTGCCAATGACATCCAATCAGGGGTTAATATCCAAAATTTGTAAAGAACCTGTGTAACTCAACCCCAAAGAAACAAATAATCCAATTTAAAAAAATAGGGAGAAGACATGAATAGACACTTCTTCAAAGAGGACTTACAGATGGCTGATAAACACAAATAAATAAATACTCAATGTCACTAATCATTAGAGAAATTCAAATTAAAACTATAATGAGATATCATCTCACACTTATCAAATGGTTATCATCCATAAACCAACAAACAACAAGTACTGGAAAGGATGGGGGGAGCCCTTTTGCACTGTTGGTGGGAATGCAGACTGGTGCAACCACTGTGGGAAATAGTATGAAGGGTCCTCGAAAAATTAAAAATGGAACTGCCTTATATACCAGTGATTCTACTTTGGAGTATATGTTTGAAAAAAAAACCAAAACACTAATTTGAAAGAATATATGCACCCTCTTGGTCTCTGCAGCATTATTTACAATAGCCAAGACAGGGAAGTAATCCAATGCCCATCAATATATAGATGTGTGGATAAAAAAGTGGTGGCACATATTTACAATGGAATATCACTCAGCCATAAAAAGTATAAATTTTACCCTTCATGTCAATATGGATGGACATAGAGGGTATTATGCTAAGTGAAATAAGTCAGTCAGAAAAAGACAAATACCACAGGATTTCACTTATATGTGAAATTTAAAGAACAATAAACAAAGAAAACAGAAACAGACTCGTAGACAGAGAGAAAAAGTTGGTGGTTGCCAGAGGGGAGAAGGGTTGGGGGCTAGGTGAAAAAGGTAAAGGGGTTAAGTTCAAATTGGTAGTTACAAAATAGTCATGGGGATACAAAGTATAGCACAGGGAATATAGAAAATAATGTTTTATTATAAGCTATGTATAGTGCCAGAGGTGTACTTGAAATGTTGGGGATATCACTTTGTAATGTATATGATTATTTAATCACAGTAGTGATGTACACCTGAAACTAATACAAAATAATATTGAATGTCAACTACAATTAAAAAATAAAATTTAAAAAGTGAATGAATAAAAATAGATGCTATATATTCACTGTATCACATTAAAAAAGTACAAACACGTATAAAAGATACTTCTTCTTCCCCTATTTTTGTTTCTCAGCTGACAATTTTTACTGGTTTTTACTTATTTTTTTTTTAATGCTTTGCTTTTTCCCTTGAGCCTATTTTGGGAACTCTTCCATATCTGCACATCCAATGCTCCCCATTGCTTTTACTGGCCACACAGTAGGCCACTGTGTGGCTGGACTATAGTGCATTTAGCCATTCCCTATGCATCCATCATTTAAGTTACTATCAAACTTTTGCTATTTTAAAATGATCTTTTAACTTCACAAGTGATACATAAATACCTTCTTGTAATGCTCAAAAATTTTTAAAACATGCCTGCCTCTAAAGACCTCACAATGTAGAGCAGAAGGCAATAGCTGACGGGAATTATGTACAGTCTGATAAACTCTTACTTAGGTTCTTAACTCACTTTACAGTACTCAAATGAGTCTTTTTGGAGGAGGTGACCATAGATTGGAGTTTTGAGATAAGAGTTGGCACTTTTGTCTGGTAGATAATGAAAGCTGGCCATTCGGAGAAACAGGGGCTGCATGTTCATCTTTGGAGAACCTTGAAAAAATGACTCATTTTTTCAGTCAATGAACCTTGACTCATTAAAAAAAAGCACCTATGTTTGAAGACAGCTCAGAAGCTATAGTTGCATCTCAGGAAATAAATTTGCAGATTGTGAAATTTGCTGGCCAGGTTATAATGTTTGAATTACCTCAGGGAAGTCTGAAGTAGCTGAAAGATCAGAGGAATGACAGCATCAGATGTGTTCTAAAATTCAAAAATCACCTTGGCAGCCTTGAGAGAAGACAAAGTGGTAGGGAATGGGGTGAGAATGAAGTCTATGAAAACCAACCATGAGGTTCTTGGCAATGGTGAGAACAGAAAATTATACATACATTTAGTAGGTTGGATCTCACAGAAATCGAAGATATTACAGAGGATAGACGCAGAGGACCACTCAAAGAAAGCCCAGGTTTCTTGACCAAGTCCCCCATTGGATGGCAACTTTAACCAGTGAAGAATGAGAATATAGGATGGAAGGAAGTTTAGGTGAAGCAGATTAATTCATCTTCCAAAGCTGAGCTGAGTGTATTTTGGTGACCTGCCTTGGGGATTCCACTGAGGGGGTTGGGATATATAGGAAGCCCGACTGACAGTTCAGGTATGGAGGTGATAAGAATATAGTAAATCGAGTGTGATAGCCATACACTAGAATTGAGGACATCAAATGAAGAGCGCAGACTGTGGACCCAGTGAACAATAAACACTTGGGCTACAGAAGGAGTGGAATCTGAGAAGAAATTTGAAAAGGAGCAGCCAAGGAGGGAAGAGTAACTCATGGGGAGGGAGGTGTTGCGTTCTTTTCAGCCCAGCAATACAGAATGTCTCTTTGTGTACTTGAAATAAGTATTCTTAGCATTTTAAAAGTAACAGTTTATTGTTTAAAACTTGGAAAATATAAAACCAGATATATAAAAAATTATAATTTCCCCATAATTCCATCCTTCCAGAAAACCAAATTTTACCCTTTTCTACATATCTTTCAATTAGATATCTCATGTAAACTAGTGCTACTTTAGGAAAAAAAACAGTAAAAAATGTAAGTAGAGAAGGAATTTGGGTTTTAGCTGTCTTTCTTGAATTTAATTTCTATGCTTTGATATATAATGATATACACTTTAAATTTCTAAGCAAATGCATTTATCATTTTAATTGTTAAATATAGAGAATTAGTAAACCTTTCCACAAAACTACATGCTAGATGAATTGCTTCTTATCTTTTAAGAAGCAGAAAATTATCTTTTACAGTGGATATTTTTCTACTAAAATAGTTTTAAATAGCCTTCTTAAATATATAAACGTCAAACAGAGTTTAAAATTTTGTAGACAAAAATGCAAAGAAACCAGTTTTTCAGCTAACCTAAGTCAGATACAACCTTTCTACCCTTTCAAATCAGTATTTGGAGGACCAGTCTCACTACAATAGTTTCTTCTTGTGATCTGGGTAATGAATGTAGCTATTATTGGGGGTCTTTTGATCATTTTATCATTTTGTTCTCACATTTTCCGATTCTGATAACCAATCTCAAGAAATTATTTGAGAACAATTTTAAATTGTAGTTTAGGCATAAAATTAAGTGCTGGCCTACATGTCTAGACTCTACAAAACAGATTAAAATAGACTCCGCTGTTCATGGCCATCTGCAGCTTGGGGAGCCTTTAATGCGTTTGGCTGTGCGCAAGCAAATTCTCAGCTTCTCCTTGGCTGGACTCTAAGGATAAGTGAAAAATGACAGATGTTACCTGACTGGTGGGCTCCCAGCCATAATGCGTAGGAAACCACAGATATCAGGTGTGGCTGGAGTGCAGGAATGCTAAAGGAAGGGCAAGAGGAGAATAACCTTCCTCAGGACTAAGACACAGCTGAGGCAGCTAACTAGGCACGTGATGTGGAATTCCTGTCTCGCTAATCGCTTCCTCCAGAGCTATAAGAGGCCATCTTACTGGTAGGCTGACATCTGGGAGCCCACTTGACTCTAAAACTCCAGTGACTGCATGTCTGGCATTGTATAATGTGCTTACCTGGGGATAAACTCATTCACTGAGGTCAGCCCTACTGGTGGGGAAGACAACCTTTCCACCAAAACCTGACTCTAATCTATCTCCTGTCCGTGGACACCAATTACAGAGAAGCAGGAGAGCACAATGCCTGTTCTATCCTCATCACACCTTCTTTCGCCAACAAAATAACTCTAATATACAAGGACACATTATAAAAATTTCCTTATGAGGCATCTTTCAGAAAATTCACCTACCCATTAAGTTCAAAAATTACACCTTGATGTAACAGTGGCAGGAATAGCTATATTCTTATATTTTAAAATTCGTAACGTTTTATATAAAGCAATGAACATGTTCAGGACTCTGGCTAAATTCCATAGCCTCATCTCAGGCAGTGTTTCTCAAATCTGTGTCATTTCTAGACAAAGGCAATTAACTGCACTAGTTTGTAAACAGAGGATGCAATTTCACCATGTAATGGGACACCAATCAAAATAAACCCTGAGATACACTATGATGATTTTCTCCACGCCCAAATAAGCACATCATATGAGTTGCTTAAAGCCAAATACATTTTGACATTTTCCTTACAGCAGAAAAAAATCTGAAAAGGGACTAAATTGCTATTCTCTGTGGTCTTCAATTAAAGGTTGTATCTAAGGGCAAGTAAGTAAGCAAGTAAGTAAAGTAAGACCCTTAAGAATTAAATGTACCCAAAATCCACGTAAGTTTTTGTCTTAGGTCTACTAACAATCAGCAACTACTTGAAATGACAAATTGGTGCCCCTATGTCACATGAGAGACAGGACACACCCTCAGAGGGAAGGCAGGTAATCACCATATAGCTGTGAACCTGGTGTAAAAATGAGGAATTTTTTGAGTGGAATTTACACCCTTCTAACAATATTTATTCGGAACAATTTTTTGAACACGAAATTCTACAAACTTAAGAATTGCTTACATAATTGTTTAAACTCTGAGTTTTTTCATTTTCATTTTTTTACTAATAAAATACAGATTTTCTTATTGTACTTTTTCCATTACCATTTAGTCCCCATAAACTCCCCTACCCCCCGCAATCCCCACACTGTTGTCCATGTCCGTGAGTCTTTTCTCCTTTTTGCTCAATCCCTCCATGCCCTCCCTTCCCCCTTACCCATTAGCTGTCATCCTGCTCTCTATCTATGAATCTGGCTGTATTTTGCTTGTTAGTTCAATTTGTTCATTAGATTCCACATATGAGTGAAATCATATGGTATTTGTCTTTCTCTGACTGGCTTATTTTACTTAGCATAATGTTCTGCAGGTCCATCCATGCTGTCACAAAGGGTAAAATTTTCTTCTGAATTCAGCATTTGAAAATTGATTTTAAAATAAAATATCAAAACAGAATTTTGTTTTTTATTATAAGGAATCTCATTCTCAAAATAATTTGCTCTTTGTAGTGACAGCATTTAAAACCCAAGTGGATTGTTATTGCATCAGGTTTGTGTCTAAATTTGTGTACGAAGATATTCGCCTCATACAGAAAACTACACACATGCACAGGCACCCGTGTTCTCATATACACATGCACACACAGCACAGGCTGTCCACTGAGCTGAGTCCTGCTAATTATCCCGGGGACACTATGGTTGTTCTTGTGTTTTGCTCCCTTACACCAGGCCATCGCGACGCTCGCTCTCAGCACTGCCGTGTTACATGCACTGTCTGGCCTGTGGAGACCTTTCTGTCTGGGACAGTACCATTCTGTCTAGACAGGGAGAAACCATATGTTTGGGTTTTTATTCTCAACACCAAAAGCATGCTCCTATAGCCCTTCTCTGAGGCTTCCTTTAAAAATGTTTAAATTCCACAAGTGCTTGCTGTAAAAATACTGCAAGGGTCCAACTAATTCAAGGGCATTAAATGTATCCCTTAATTCTGCAGAGCAGTTGGCCCTTTCCGATAGTGAAGGGCTGGCTGTGAGCGAAGGCTCCCCAAGTCAATGCAGTTATCTGTGAAAAAGCATTTGCTTGCAAATGATGAACCTAGTTTTGCTTGTTGAGAAGGAGAGAGCCTGACTCTTCAGAAAGACAGAATCGGGGTTTAAAACAGTTGCTTTAAAACAGCTCACCAGTTCAGTTCCCAATTAGGCCTCCAGTAAAATGCACTAGCTTTAACCTCAAAAGTCAAAACCTTAGATGTGCACAGTGTTTCCAAGAAACATTAAACATCAAATAGAAATATTATAATCCATGTGAAGCTGATTACTCTGCAGGTGTTAACCCAGCAGTTCAAAGTGACTTCTATTTAATGAAGGAATTAACTCAATAAAAGTTTATATGCTGCATTTTCTCCATATTGGATGTGCATTCTTTATATTATGTGTTATTTTGCTTGCTATAATGAAATCTTCAAAGAATTGAAATGCCCCGTGGCTAACAGATTTTCCAGATCAGATACCATGGGACAAATAAACTGCATTTTTTGACTATACATAGTGAAAGAAGTTTTATTTTGTGTTTCATTGTACTTGGAGAAAAACTCAGAACTCTGCTTTCCAGACTTTTTAAAGGATCTCTCAGGAAAAATAAACTATAGCCTGTTCACTTTTTACTAATCATAAATTCTCATGTCAAAGAATGGACTAATATTTTCAAAAGGTACATTTTGAAAAGATTTTTGCATAAGAAGTTTTACTATAGGTCATAGTCAACTAAAAGTGAAACCCTGCTACATAAAACTGATTTATTTACTCAGAAGATAAATAATAGATAGATAGATAGACAGATATAAATAGAGAGTAAATGTACTATATTCCTATATGTCAGAAAAGTATGAAAAGTATGATGCAATCTAATCTAGTATATATAATTCTTTATCTATACTTGCAAAATTAATTTTGAAAATTCAGATGGGTTTTGCTAGTTATCCCTGTGTGTAAGCTTAGTACCCTTACCTGCTTCTCACTAGTAGAGAATGTAGCTTCTGATGATGCCTCCAATTTTCTCTTCTCAGTTTGTCCCATTCATACAGGTAAGTGTGTCACCATAGGTTTGATAAAATGGTCTACTTGTGTTAAATGTTTGATTTTTGTAGACTCTAAAGTAAAGCCTTTTCTTTTGACTTCCATATAACTAATAATAATAATGCAGAGATATATGGCTAGTACTCAAGATATGTAGCATATTAGGAAGACTAGGAAAAGATTTACTTTATTGTTCAGATCCTACAACTTACACATTCTTGTTTCTATCAAACCTGATTAATAAGCATATTAAAAAGTATAATCCTTACCCTGAATAATGACTCAAAGTTTAAAGTGCCTTGCAATTTGCCAACATTAAGTTGTGTGTGTGTGTGTGTGTGTGTGTGTGTGTGAGAGAGAGAGAGAGAGAGAGAGAGAGAGAGAGAGAGAGAGAGAAGGAAAGGAGGGAGGGAGGGAGAATATTTAGCAACAATTGCTGGCCAGGCCACTCGGTTCTTCCAAGTAGTAAATTCTTGGTCAATTGCTATAATTCCTGTTTAATAAAATAAAAGCTCAAGGATACAGAGCCATTTCTTGTAGAAATTCCTTTTAATTTGTCTTGAAGAAAATATCAATCTAAATGACAGCTTTTGAAAGAAAGTAGATACAATATTTTAAAATTTCCAAATATTAGCTTGTACTTGATTGTCTTAGAACATGTATTCAAATTAATCTGACATCCTGAGAAACTGAGGCAAAAAGTGAGCTCAAGTTCTTTGCATTAAAGCAAGGGAATTTTAAAAGAAATAAGGCCTTTCCAGAATTCCAGTGTTACAGAGCATATTATCTTTTAATCATGCCTTACACACCATAGTTTCCATAGTTTATCGTAAGATTTTTTTTTCTTTCTCCTGTTGTAATAATAAATTTTCCAGGAAATTGCCCTATAACTGCCACATACGGGAGACAGATGTTCCAAAGGAAAGAGCAGTTTTATTTTATAGGATATCCTTTAACATATGCATGTGAAGTCTTATACATTGTCAAAGTGTAGCAACATTAAATAAAAGGTAAGGCTATAACAGAATTTGGAAAATGCAATTCTGCAAAAAGCTAATATAATATAATTATGTGTGCTTCTAAAGGTAATAATTTATCAAAGAATTCTGAGTACACACAGCAATGATGGGCAATATGACTCTTACTTAAATTTACCTCAATCTCCCCAAATATAAACTCTCTAAATCCTGTGCTCTATCACCCAATATGACCCTGATCACTTTGGAGGGAAAAAAGGTTTTTTTCCCTTGATTATAAGAATAAATAATATTCATTATGAATTTGGGGGGACAAAAATAGAAGCATAAAAGAGGAAAGTAAGAATTTCTCACAATATCACTACTTGAATAGAACCAATATTTCTTTGTCATTTTTTTTATTTTTACGTTTTTTTTTTCTCCTAAGGAGGAGAAACAGGAGGGATAATTTGAAAAACATGAATATGAATGTATTTGGTTTCTTTCGTTTTTATTTATGAGATCACCTCTGTAGTCTCTCAAATCCACTGCTGCCTCAAGGAGATTAAGATTTTATATCAGAGATTCTCAGAGAAAGATTCAACTCCTGCCATTCCAAATGGCAACACCTTGTTGATAAGACACTGCTGAGAAAGGCAAGGATTGTGTTTGTCTTCATCTCGGGCTCAGAGGGTCATTAATTCACACTTCTAGGTTCATAACTGGTCTACCTTGAGAAAGGGTTTACTAAATTCCACCATTTCCTTCTTTGACATGTCAAATGCCAGACCGGGTGAATTAGAGTGCAGGTTTACATCAGAGTAAGCTCCAGATAATCAGGAAAGAAAAGCTGGGAGCCTATTTTTTCTGGTGAGGTGCTGAGAGAGTGGATAATCAAAATGTTTAGAAAAGGTGTAAACTTGAGCCGGGCACCTCTTCTCCACCTTTCCCCGCTGCACTCTGCCAGGTATCAGAGTGCTTCCTTGTCCACTGAGTCAGCCAATGAGAAATGAGAGAGTGAGGCAGGAGTCTGTTTCTGGGTGCTCTACTTTCAAATCTAAGACTTGGGGCATCCCTCCACTGCAGACCCTTCATCAAGTTACCTTCTCAGGCTCTCCACATATTCCCACCTTTTAGCCTGTTAATCCAGGAAACCAGAAAGGCTTTCTGCAACTGTTAGTCCCAGACTGACTTACAATTCTTTGGCAGTTTCTCTAAACCAATGTGTTTCAAACTGTATGTTTGAAAATAGTCACTCTGATTAAACACTCCTCCATTTTGTTATTTGAGTAAGTAAGCCGTTTGTTTCCTGAGAAACATCTAAACCAAGAGAGAGCAGACACATGAGTCCTAAGTTCCCCTACAAAATGCAAACTCTTGAGAGTAGGCAACATAATGGGGAAATGGGGGATCAATGCTAGACATATCCCTGTCCACCTCCCTAAATGAACTTGTTGGAAGAGACCTGTGTTCAGAGAATCTACAGTCAACATGACCCAGATTAAAAGTCAGAGAATTGGGCTCAAGCCACTATAGGAATTCGTTTTCACTCTTAAGCTTTCCCGGATCCCCAACCCTCACTGCAGTTTGGTTACTTTAAAAAATATATTTTGCAGTGTAAATTCCTATCTCCTTCCCTCTCTTTCTCTCTCCCTCCCCCAGATCTCCCTCTCTCCCTCTCTCTCTATCCATCCTTCCATCTGTATGTCTACACAAAATATTTAAGTATGAATATATGTTATGACCCACATTGATATCATGAAACTTTTCTAGGCATAATGTGAAGTGGTTCATTGTCTTGGATAGTATAGTCATGATCAGCAATCACTCTGCTTAGAGATTAAGAATACAGAGTGTTTTGTTTGTTTGTTTATTTGTTTGTTGTTTTTAACATTAGTTTTTAGAACATTTATAGATGCCCAAGAAGCTCCGAAAGCCCCATTATAGTCAGTCACCCTGATATCTGAGCAGCTGCCTTTTCTCTCTTCCACATGTGTAATGTTTTTTTTTTTAAATAACAAGGCTCATCTGAACAAATCAACCTAACAGTAAACCTATTTAACAATGAAATATATCTGAATACTTTTGACTTATTTTTATCTTTGGATGAATGTTCTTTTGAGGCTCTTGGTCTGGTTTGGGATTTCCCTGTGTATAAAACTGCCACCTAGCTCCCAAATATCATGCTTTCAAATAATATTTAAACACCATTTTCATTGCTTCTATGAGAGTCTTTATATACATATGCTGCATTTACATGAAAATTAAAATGGCGTTATAAAAATTTACATTTTTTTTGCCTGTAACTCTGGTTATTTCTTTAGGATAGTTATCCAGAAGTGTGAAGTAGAAGAATAGTGAAACATCTAAGTGTCTTGAAATAAATAATAGAATATTTTCAAAAAGACCATATGATTATAAAGTGCCAACACACCACAGTATATCCTTTTCTACCTTAATTTTTTTTTCATTTTAACTCTTCATTTTGAAACAGTTTTTGACTTTAAAAGTTGCAAAAATATTACAAAGAATTCCTGTATATCCCTCACCCCAATAGCCCCCACCATGATAACATATTGGGTAGTTACATCACATGTATAAAAATTAGAAAAAAAAATCATTGGTACATTGCTGATATCTAATTTACACATTTTCTTCAAGTTTCAGCTAATTGTTTCACTAATATCCATTTTCTGGTCCAAGATATGATTCAAGATCACATGTTTGCATTTAGTTGCCCTGTTATGTTAATCTCTTTTAATCAGGTTAGTTCCTTGGCATATGACACTTTGGAGGACTACTGGCCAGTTATTTTACATAATATCCCTTCATTTTGGCTTGTCTAATATCCTCTCCCAACTAAATTTAGGTTTTGTATTCTCAAGAGAGGAGATGTCAGCTTCTTGGTGCATTACACCTAGAAACACACGTCATTTTGTCCCATTACTGATGATGCTAACTTTGATCATTTGGTTGGTTAATTTGGCTTCCGCCTGTTTTCTCCACTGATGGGTAAATCCATCTTCACAGTAGAATTCCAGTTAATAACTGTAGCAAGAAAGATAGAAATAGAAAACCACCATTTGGTAGACACCATAGGTGGTGGTGTCTGCCAGGTTTCTTCACCAATGGAGAAATCTGACCTTTCCGTAGAATTACAATTAATAAATATAGAAAGAATGATGAACGTAGAAAATTTGCCCATTTGGCAAACACCACAGTAAACATTGTTTCCAGCAAAAATCATCACTCGATGCTAAAAGTAGAACCCAAAATGTGATGACAAATCAGGTATTTACATAATTTCAAATTATCTCTATGTGATACTTATTAATTGCAAGGAGAAAAATAGTAACTTTACAAAGGAAAAATATAAGAAACCACAGTATTTTTATAAGCATTCATCATGGGGAAAATGTTATTAAGATGGCAGAAAAATTTGTTTAATTTGAACATAAAGGTAGTATGTTAACATACTAGTTATATGCTTTTTCTTTAAGAAACTGCCCATTCACCTTCTTTGCAAATGTATTATTTTTCTCCCAAATGTATTATTGCCTCATCTCTTGATTTATATCCTGTTTTTATGCATACAGGACAGTAATTTATTGTTTGCCATACTTATTGCAGGTCTTCCTAGGTTGTTGTTTGCCTTTTAATATTATTTATGCTGATTTATGAAATAGGGAAGCTTTTTATGTCATTGAGTGTACTGATTGCTTCCATCACTTTCTCCTCCATCACTTTTGTTATTACAAAATTTTTCACCATCTTGAAAACAGAAATATTTCTCCTGCATTTTCCACTACACATTGGTTTTGTTTTTCTAAAAGGTAGTATTGTTTCAGAAAAATGTAATATGTAATTCTTCTGTTTTTCAAAACTTCATGACGCTGTTCTTATTATTTACTGTTTTTGCAATATATCAGTGTGTTTGTAATCTACCTATTTAACCCATAGGTCCATTCACCTGGGCCAAAGTGATTTCTCTGTCAAAGCTTTATGACTGCACAAAAATGCACATTATTACCCTTCCATCGCAAGTTTTTACTCTTTAACTTTATATGGTTGATCTTCCTGATAAACTTCAGAATCACGTTGCCAATAACCCCTATCTCCAAAAATTTCCCATGGGGATTTTGATTGGAATTGCACTAAACATACATTATAAGCAAATTTTGAAAAAAAATATTTTATTCAATATTCTAAATTTTTAGCTATATTTGTTTGCGTCCTTTGTGGAAATGGTAGTTTTTGTAGTATTAAATTTTTAAGAACTGTTATGATCATATAAATCATATATATGAATCAATATATATGAACCAAAAAGTTTAAATATATCCCTTTTATCCATTAACTAATTGAATTAAATTGCACATATCTTTAAAAATGTTTATAATGTGAAATGTTTTTTCTAAATTACTTGTTGATAATTTAGGAATTGTTTCTATAATCTTTCTGACACTTCTGTCACCAGGTAAATGATATATTGTGATTTGACGTAGACAACTGCATGAAAAACTTTCAAAGACAACTCTATGGACTTGATAATCATTAGATAACTTGTAGCCTGATGAAGCAGAGAATTTGTATAATCATTTACCTTATTGGTCCAACTAACAAATACTCTCTCAGATTCCTTTTTTTTTGCACAAACAGCAATTACACTCTAAGTATCTTCTAGCCTCAGCTATATAATCTGAGATTAATATATATTAAATGTATCTGTTATCAAAGTCACAAATACCATTTATTGTCATGTCCTAGCCATTTGTTGACTTAATTTTATTAATTAGATCACTTTCAATCCAAAAAGATTTGCAGGAATAGATCAGCCTTATTAACTGAGAACATGTCTCTATTGTTAAGACATGTTTTTCTTAATGAGCTTTATTAAAGTCAAATTTTAAAAGCAATTATTTTCTAATGTTTGTTTTCACATTCAATTACTATTAAAGTGAATGTGCAGATTTTGACATGGTTTGCAAGCTGTTTTTGCAGCTCTAGCACTGCTGTACCATGATTGGCATCTGAATATTCTTCCAGTTTTCTATATTTGAATCTCTATCTCTTCAGATATATTATTTACTCCATTCTACTTGTTTATTTGGCACACCATACATTATGAGGTTAATCTTGATGAGTGATTAAGTGACTTACTTAATTTATATTTCTGTAGCATATCCAGAAGTAATCATGGCTTTGATGTGGCCAAAGTTTAATGTATACAAATGCTTCCAAATTTTGGCTGAAACTCACATTTTCTACTTAGATTTATCTTGATAACATCTGCACAAAATTTAACACAATATTATTGTAAATATTTCTCTTTAAAATATTTTCCCATGTACCAGGAATAAGGTTTGATATTTTTACTTTCAGATCACATTCCTTGCAGTTCCCCAGGATTGCCAGAAAACATCACTAAGTTCAAATACATTGCATTTCCCATAAAATTATTAAAACAGTTTTGTGCAAAACCAATGTCATCAATGGTGATTGAAATTTTACTGCCTTGATTTTTACATTTTTTTAAAGAAGTTATTACCTTATTTGAGTAGGTACAGGTCTTGGGATAACAGGGCTCATAACTAATTTTCAATGAAACACTCCTATTGACATTATTCTCTTTTAAAGTTTTATTTAATGTTTAATATCTAAAATACTCAATGATTTCTAACTACTAAACAGTGCTAAAATTATGGTGGTTCATTTTAAATATTTTATTGGCTTTATCAACCCTCTTTATAAAAAAAATTTTAGTTTTTGTTATTCAAGCACAGTAGTCTCCAAATGATTCATGATGTTATGCTGATTTCCCTTATTTAGATATCTTGCTTTATTGGAAACTTTTTCCTAGCAAACAAGGTCATAGTACAGTAGTGTTGAGAGATGAGAAGACAGGAATCATCTTCCACTCTTAGATTTAGTTCACATTTCTATTCAGAAACGTATTACCCTTGGGCTAATAGGCACTTCCTACGTTGTCAGAAATATTGCAACCTCACATCTCCTGTGTGTGGAGAGAGGAGGGACAGGGGCACCTGTGTGTGCACTGGTTGCTATTTGGAATTATTTCTGTTAAATAAACCCCATAAAAGCACTAAATAATATTTAGTTATCAAACCATGATATGATCTCTATCAAGGGCCTCAAAATTCTGAACTTGGCCCTGCTCTATCTCATATGCATTTTCCATAACTGCTTTATTGAGATATAATTCACATGCCATAAAATCCACCCTTTTTAACTATATAATTGTAGTTCTTTGTATAGTCACAGAGTTATGCAACCATCACAGCTATCTAATTTTTATCACTATAAAAAGAAATCCCATATCCGTTAGCACTGTGTCTTCAGCCCTCCTCTCTCAGCCCATGGCTACCATGGATGTCTGTCTATGGATTTTGCAGACTCTGGACATTTCATTTAAATGGAATCATGCACTATGTAGTCTTCTGTGACTGGCTTCTTTCACTTAGCACAATGCTTCCAAGATTCATCCATTTATCACATGTATCAGTACTTCATTCCTTTTTAAAACTTGTCTTCCTGTGTTTTCATAGATTTTTCAGCAGGAAGGTGGTTCAAGATGGTACAGAAGGTCAGTTATCGCTAACTAGCCTCCAAATTGATCTCTAATTTGTTTCTGGTCAGTGTTAGCAACAATAACTCAAATAAAAAGAACCCTGTGACACCTTGTTTTCCTTTTGGCCCTGCTTACCACAAGACACAAGTTTCAATTAAATGTCTTCATTTATTTCATTAAAATAGATACAAATTGCAAAGAAAAGCTGTAGGGTAAATAATAGCTAACAGAGACTAAGTGGTTGTTATGAACTTCGCACTGTGCTTTATATACACATTTCATGTGAATGAAATTTTAACAACATACATATGAAGTAGGAACTATTACCTTTATTTAGCTGAGGAAAATGACACTTTGCAATATTAAATTCCTTGCCTAAAGTCAACTAGTAAATAAGGAAGCTGGAATACAAATCTATATATCATAGACTCTCTGCTTAAGAAAAATAGAAGAGAACTGGAAGGAAGAAACAGAGGACAGGAGGAAAAATAGAAGGGAAAAATTTAGTTCCACAGTTCACTGTATTGATTTTCAGTTAATTGTTCCTAGCTTTTTAAGTGTTCTTGCATGATATTCACAGGTAGTTTCTTTACCTCCTTAAACACACAGCAGAAAAATACCTCTTTTAGGCAAAGGGTTACTTTTTCTGTTTCTTTTCTATCTCTCTGCAGGCCCTAGTATGTCACTCTTCTCAGTGTGGATAAATAACTGATGCTGACAAATACCTCAGGAAAGCAGTTCCAAGTGGGCATGTGTAGTCTCCAGGGTATTATACTAGAAGTGAGAGCCACACTAGGATGAAATGCTCAGGCATTTAAAACAATATTCTGGAATTTATGAGTTGGTGCTTAAAAATAATGGCCCCAAAATGCCTTAAAATATGCATGTACCAAACAGAATCTGCCCTCTGTATTTATGGTAGAGTAATAAAAATGTGTAGAAAAGGGTTTGATGTTGAATAGTCTTATTAAACCTAGGAGCCATGCAAACAGCTATGATGTAGCAGTGGGCCAAATAATGTGCACCCAGCTATAATTCTGTCAAGGAGAGGCACATAAACACCCCTGATGGAATTAGAGGCTTATATGGAAGGGTAAATGGACCTTATTGTTTATAAATATAATGCCAGATTAGACTGTGGAGGTGGCCATTGTGTCAGTACTTCTCAGAAGCAAAACGGTGCGTGGAATTCTGTAGCTTTTCTTAATCAACGTGGATTTGAGATGCCAAATATGGGTAAGGAAGGATACCTGCTGCTGAGTGGAATGAACATGGCAGGAAAATTCTCCTTGAGGGAAATATATAAACAATACAAAATTGTGAGCATTAAAAAAGATTAGCTCTGACATGGGGTAAGGTTTTTTTTTCCCTTGTCATTGTTCAAAGCTGAATAGCAATAAGATTGTAAACTGCAGTGCTTCATAATAGAATGAGGCCCCCTTGTATAATGAGGTTCATTATAAATGACATGCATAATTTCAATCCTGTTCTGTGTTGATTCCATCTTTTGTTGCTGAGACAGAGTGCTTTAATGGGCTCAAGGAACCATGCCACACTTAAAAACACACTGAAAACTATTTTTGTAGGAGTGTTTTGTTTCCTTTTTTTCCTATAGGTCAGAGTACCCTTTGGACAAAAATACCCGTCTGGATATAGTGCCCTTGTGTAACAAAATGTATATCATTCAGGGCACTATTTTCTAATTCTCCAGTGATGAAGAAGTCTATGTAAAGATTGCCTGGTGAGGCAATTTCATCTGCTAAGAACCAAAATATGCAAATGACATAGGGAAATTATTTTATTAGTGTGGATTTTCAAGGCTGAATATTTATGTCTGCCAGCTCACCACCACCACCACCATTTAAATCTTTTGAGAAAATCAAACAAAGTGAAGCACCATGTAGCCTCTGCAGAGAAAAAAAGGAAATAGCACTACGGAAGGATGAATGAAAACAAAGACAATGCAGGTAAAATATACATGTGGTCACCTTAGCAATGGATTTAATAACTCCATTAAGCTTAAATGGGATAAAGACCAGAAAATCTACTGCAGAAATGCCACATGTATGCCACACTGTCTTATTTAGTCTGTTCCTTCCCCCCCCCCCTGCACACATGGCCCTCCCACAAGGCACTGCAGGACACTGAGAAGCACACTCCCAGTGATCCAGTGCTTGGAATAAAGCCATGTCTAAGGGGTCTGCGACCTGCTCTGAGCTCTTCCATCTGTCCACCGGGTTTTCTCATCTACTGTTTGATTAGAAGGAAGAAAAATCAAACTACACAGGCCTCTGAAGTTCTCTTCAGAGTATGCCACCCTGTGTTAAGCATATCTATTCTAAGAGCACCCTAAATACACACATGAGTCCCCCACAGGCTTGCCCCAACTTAAGCACAAGCCAGAAAATACATGGATTGCAGGGTACTTTCTAGAGCTCTTCCTTAACTATTTTTGAAATCTGTTGAATTCAAGTAGAGGAAAAAAACTACCACAAATATTTGATCCAGAACATACTCCATCCTCTCTACAATAATACTAGATATTTGCATAAATATTTAATGTGTCTGTGTGATACAACATATCCAGTCACAACCACTGAACAGGATCATAGATTCCACTGAGAAATCAACATGTTCCTTTGGCTTGAGGTTCTCTATCATATCCCTCTCTCTACCTATAAGAAACCTTTTTATTTCTTTTTACCTGTAAGAAGCTTTTTATTGCTCATCGCAGAAAAAGAGTTCTCTCTTGGATTTCTTCCTTCTCTATTCAGTGTCCAGTGCTGCTTTGAGAAATCTGAAATTTATAAAATGTTTCCTAAAAGGATTGATATCAAAGTTTGAGAAAAGATCCAAGAGAGATTTGCAGAGTGAGGGAAGAACTGGCTGGGTCACAAGTATAGCACATTTATATTGGCAGATGAGAATAACCACAGAAATGAAAATGACTCTATAATTAGAATCATATAAATTAGACATGAAAGATAACTATTAGTTCATCTCAATCACCCTTAAAGGATCCAGCATAAGACTGTTCCCCACTAAGCATTTTCTATACTCTGTCTATATCATTTTAACAGGCTTATAAGATGATGTGCTTTCATTAACTATGTGAACAGACGCTTTACTGTGATTAAATAATGAGGAATCTTTGATCCTAGCAGTTTGAGCACTGAAATTTTAATACTGGGTTTGTGCTTGCAAGGCATTTATGAAAAGCAGGCCAATAAGAAGGCTTATATTTTCAAGTACACTTGAAACTTCCCTACACACATACAACAATCACTCCACAACCGCTGTTGCCCTTACCTTCCACACTTCTGTTTTGTCAAGAATCCTGCAATCAATAGTCCCAGGAAATAATCTCTTATCTGTGAGAAGGTGAAAACTGCTGATGGATCAGAGATGGCTTCCTTGCATTATTGATCCAGGATTCCCGAGAAAGAACAAAACAAGCAGCCTGGGAAAAGGGTGGATCTAGTTTCTACTAAAGATGACAGCCCCTGACTCATCAGGTTTAATGAGAGCCTTTGGTTCTTGTTCAGTTGTCCGAATGTCATCTACAGAGAGCAAGGATATCCTACAACAAAGGCAGTTGGAAGGTGGGGGTGAGATTACCGATGAAACCCTAAAACACATGAAAGGGTGTGTAGTGGGTTTTTACATAGAAAGCAATAATTGCTGGAAGTTTAGAATACTTCATGTTGGACCACTAGCAAACAATAAGGGTAGGAAAATCAGAAATGTTGTCCCAGCAGCATTTAGAGTTAGTGTGTACAGACCCATTGACTAGTTGTAAGATCTTTGGCAAATTACCTAATCTCTACAAAACTACAGTTTCTTCCTTTGTAAAGTTATTTATCTCTCCTTTCAATAAATGATTATAAACCATCACTATGGACCAGACCCTCTACTGGGTGCTAAGAATACAACAGCACACAAATTCAACAGGGTCTCCTTTTATAAACATAAGGAAACTGCCATGTCAAGGATACAGTGAGAATTAAATTACATTGATTTACGGAGCTTATTGCCCAGCACATGGAAAGTGTCCATCAAATATTAGCCTAATTGCTGCTCTTATAATATTATCTGGAATCTAACAGGGCATTTTTTAAGATTTCTTGATGCTTATCTCAGAGGGCAACATGAAGTAATGACTATATGATGACATATTTGGGAGAATTACTATCCTCACACTAAGTTTTCTTAAAGAAAACACACTTTCATAGAGAATGGTTTACTTTTTCCTTCTCTAATTCCTTCCCTTGCCTTTACTTCCTTAACGCATCATGATATGGGTTCTCTGAGCACCACTAACTTCAGTTTAACAATCACTTATTGCGCATTTACTGCACACCAAGTGCTGTGGAGATGTGAGAAATTGTAATAGGGGTTTGGGAACCTCTGAGAAAGGCATCACTGGAAGTGTTGGATGGAATCTGCTAGGCAAAGGGACAATACCCCAGAGAGGAAGTAAAAATGGCACAATGGGACTGGAGGAGAAGGGGGAGAAAGAGGAAAATACTCTGTAGCGGAGAGAAGCCATAGATGGAGCTGGAATCGAGCAGGTTCTTGTATGCTTGGGTTCTGGTCATAGTTATGCTCAGGATTTAGGGAGCTGCATATACAAGAAGGTCACAGTCATAAAATAACCTTTTCTCAAGCACCAATGGTCTCCTCTTGCAGGTTAAATGGGCACCTCCCATTCCTTGTTGACTATAGTGTTTAATAACATCATTACAGTGTGTTCACTTCCTATAAGAAATGTTCTCTTTCCCAGGTGCCTTCTTCATTCTCTGGTTGGTATTTTTTGTGCGTTTGCTTGTTTTGTTCAGTGAGTTTGAGTTTTGTCCCTATCTCTCTGGTTGTTCTTTCTTTAACTTCTTCCTAGACTTCTTCTCCCCCAACTTCAAATGTTCAAAATTGAGTTTCATCAATTTTGGTTTAGTTTCCATGTTTGTTTCTCTTTTCTTGTAAAAGCTAATGTTTTCCCAAGATTATCACAATGCACATGCAGCACCTACTCCACCATTTTTGCTTCCATCCTAGAACTTCCCCAAGTTACACATGCATGTTTCTTTTATGTATGCATGTATGTAACTATGTAGGTATATACCCATTCATTTATTCATTCATTTATGTGTTGAGCATCCCCCTGAAAAAGTGACAAGCATGGTTCTAGGATTTGGGTACATGGTAACCAAGAAGGTAGACAAGAGTCCCAAATCCATAGAACTTACATTCTAGAAGAAAAGAGAGATAATAAACAAGTGAACAAATGTATAAAAAGAAAATCTCCTTAAATCACTGCTATGAGAAAAAGAGAACATTGTGATATGATAGATTCCTAGGGCAGCACCATTCAGTATCTCCACCTGGGACTTTCAAACACCTACAAAATCAATATGTAGTCATTCAACGGATACTGAATTCCGACCAGGTCAGGGAATTACGGAATGGTAAAATTCATTAAGACCTTCATGCCAGGCCATTTCCCTGCATGCTCCCTGCTGTGATGAGCAGCAGCACTATCATTTGTGGGGGGATCTTCTCAGAAAGCTGATTGCCATTCTCAATCCAGCTGTATTCCTATAGCTCACATTTAATCAATTCTTAATTCTGTCAATTCTACCCCTTGAATATATTTGCTAATATAACCACTGCTTTTACATCTCCACTGTCACATTTTCACTTCAGACACTTGTCTTCTCTCAGTTTTTGAGGTGACTCAGGACTTGACCCTAGTTTCTCCTTCTATCTAGGGTTTCTGAACTGCAGCACTATTGATAATTTGGGCTGGAATTGGTTCAAATTGGAGTAAATAATTCTTTGTTGTAGAGATATGGAGGGTGTTTTGTGCACTGTAGTATATTTAGCAACATCCTTACAATCTATATGCTGGTTATCAGCAGCCATACCCTTCTAGTCGTGACAACCAGAAATGTCTGCAGATACAAACAAACATTTCCTTGGGGCAAAATAATGCCCAGTTAAGAACTAGTGCAATGTCTTCCCCAAGATCCATGCATGTTCTCTTCACTTGTCCTTCAGATTTTGCTCAAATGCCACAGTGTTGGTGAGACCACACCTAGCCATCCTATTAGCACTGCAATCCATCCTGCACCCATACTGGACCCCCAACCTGGTTTCTCCATCTCATTTATCTTTTTAATTTTCTCCTCAGCACTTATCACCACCTAATATATCATGCCTCTCTTATTTGTTTATTATCTGTCTCTTCTTCCCATTAAAAAAGTGAGCCCTTTTTTGTGTCTCTCTTTGGTGATTTATCCACATTATACCTGTTTAATAGTAACACTCTCTTAGCTTTGGTAACACCTACCCATTTCCCCTTTATTCCCAAAGTTAACTCCTAAATGAGAAAATGTCTCTATTCATCATTCAATCGTGAAAATGAATAGCAGTGTCCTGCTCATAGTTTCTCGTCACACCATCATCCACAGATTATAGTCTGAAATCTGTCATGTGACCAGGCCTGATGGGTCTGTGTTTGACACTGAGCCTCAGCTGCTGCTTCTCCTTCCTCCAACCCAAGCTGTGCTCCCAGAACATGTCACACCAATTTCCTATGACCAATGGCTTTTGTGCATCTTTTCTTTGGCCTGAAATGCTCTCATTCCATCTTCCAACAAGCAAAGGTTCTGCCCATCCTTCATGCTTCATCTCATGTTAACTTTTCATAAAATCCCTTTTTCATTTTTATGTAGAATGTAGTTCTCTTTTTCTTTGTTCCCAATACAGTTTTCATACTTCCATAAAAATAACAATTTAACTGTATAATAGATTCTGTAGATGTTTTCTCAATGGTCTCCAAGATCTTTGAATGAAGGATCTATGCATCCTTACATCTGGACTCAATAAATGTGTGTTGAATACATGAGGAATCTTACTTTGCATATTATTTTCTACCATACATTTTTAATGAAATGATATATTACCCTAGAGCCATGATTATCAAACAGTGTGCTGAGGTGTCCCAGGGAGCTACAGAGAGCGGAGAAAACACAGGATATTTTGCACATTTGAGGGAAAGATAGCCATATTACACATGTGTTAAACATCTCATGAAGTACCAGCTCAAAGTAATTCAGTTTCAACATTAAATCAAGTTACACTTCATTTCATGACATCATACCTTAGTAAAGCCAGATTTTTGGCTATTGTGATGAAAATCAAGTTCTACATGAACATCAGTGTGAACAGAAAAAGAGTATTTTATTTACTCTAGTCTAAGATTACACAAATTGTAAGTGCCCAACAGGCATAAACATTCTTTATTAAGTAATTGTGATTATTTGAGTGAAATAAATATTTTGATGTATATGTATTATTTTTTCAAATGACAACTAAGCTGTTAGGATAAAAATGTTTACTAAGGTGTTTGAAACTAACTGCTTAATAAATATTAAGGATAAATAAATATTTAATAAATAGATACCTTAGATATTTCTTTTGATGCAGGAATGCTGTAAAAAAATACTGAGGGTGTCTTGAATACAGAAAATTTGGGAAGCTCTTCCTTAGAGAGAGAACTCCTCATTAGAGTTCTTATTTATAAACAATAGAAACTGATTCCTGCTAAATTCAGTAAAATAAATACATTACTGAGAGCGTATGTGGAGTTTGCAGAATCGTTTTAGGCTCTGGCTTAGGAATAAAGTTTCTCGAAACAGTTCCTAAAACTACACCTTCTAGTACTGGTCAGGAGAGCAGTCACATCAGTGCTCTTCTTTGCTGGAGTGTGTGTCTGTGTGTGTGCGTGAGAAAGAGAGAGAGGGAGATTGAGAGACAGAAATATTGAAAGACAGAATCAAATATTGAAAGGGAAACAAATATTAAGAGAGAGTAATATTAAGAGGCATATTGATCTACTATTCTTTTAAAAAAATTTGCTGAATTTATTGGGGGTGACATTGGTTAATAAAATATATAGGTTTCATCATGTGTACAATTCTATAACATATCATCTGAATACTGGATTGTTGGTTCGCCACCCCAAGTCAAGTCTCCTTCCACCACCACTTATCTTCCCTTTACTTTCTTCTACCTCTCCCTACCCTCATTCCGTCTGGTAATCACCATACTATTGTCTGGGTCTGTGAGGGTATTTTTTTTCCCTTTCTTTTCTTAATCCCTTGACTTTTTTCACTAGCCTCCCCTCTGACAACTGTCTGTCTATTCTCTGTATCTATGAGGCTGTTTCAATTTTGTTTGTTAGTTTATTTTGTTCATTAGATTCCACATGTAAGTGAAATCATATGGTACATGTCTTTCTCTGACAGACTTATTTCACTTAACATAATGCTCTACAGGTCCATCCATGCTGTCACAAAAGAAAAGATTTCCTTCTTTTTTTGCCACATATTCCATTAGGTAAATGTACTACAGATTTTTTATCCACTCATCTACATATGGGAACTTAGCCTACCTCCAAATCTTGGCTATTGTAAATAATGCTGTGATGAACATAGAGGTGAATATATTCTTTTGAATTAATGTTTTGGGTTTCTTCAGATACGATCTATCATTCTTGCTTCTCCCAACATCTGCTCCCAAGTCAAATCCCAGACAGCCACATCTGATTGGCAGAGATTAAATAGCATATCTATGCCCACCTATAACAAAAGTAGAAAATGGAATTTCATGCAATTTAAGTTTCTACAGATGCATGTTCAGATTAGAGACTAAAACCTAGTGGGGAAATTTCAATCATTCCATAGACTGAAAAAGAGGAATTGGAGAACTTGATATTCAAAAAAAATGTTTTAATGTTTTGAGTTATGTTCAGATATGTGAACAACTGTGAGGTGGAATTGTTTGGAGCTTGTTTTTTTATGGCCATATGGGCATAAAAAGAAATCAGGGAGAGAGATTTGAGTTCAGGACAAGGAAGAAACATCTAGTGGAGAGGCTGTGAGAGGGTGCTCCTTTCTGCCCATGTGCAAGCTTTAGCCAACGGTGACTTGGAATTGTATCAAGTGGAGCAATTGTATCAATTGTATCAAGTAGGTCCTGAGCAGGTGTGTCTGACCTACAGGCACATTGGCCCCAGAAGCCAAAGAATATAAACATTTGAGTACCTGACCCATAATGAAAAATAGCATGAATAATTACAACTATATTATTGAGTTATTTCAAAAACGCATTAAGTCAGTTTTACACTGTCCAGCATCTACCGACACACTCTCATTGGTGACAAATAAAGCATAATTTTTAATGAGACTTTTCTTTTACCATAAAATATCCTCTCACTTAAAAATTAGAAGTGAGAAAAGATGTCACTTACTATTCACAAATTGACTCAACCAAGGTTAAGTTTTGGCTTACTTCCCTCTAGATTATTTTCACTGATTTTATTTTCACTGTTATGGCCCCATTTTACCCCCTTTTCTATGTACCCCGCCATGTGCAGTGTTCTATTATATTACCTAGAGAAAGAATTACTGGATAAATTTGTATAAATATTTTAACAATCAAGTTTTTTTTTATTTTCTCTGTAAAATTAACCCTATATTATTATAGAAATTAGTACTTAAAATTATGTAGGTAAATTGAAATAAATTCTTAATACATTAAAATAAACATTTTAAGGATTTTCATACATGCTATAAAAATAAATTACAAATATTGATAAGGCAAAAGAAAAATAAAATTTGACTTTTAATGCTATAAATGGCATGAAGGAGAGAAATGCACAGTAAGCAAAAGTCTTTCTGTAGTGGATAAAAATAATGTAATTCTTAAAAGATGAAAAGAGGGATTTTTAAAAGAAAACTGACTTTTTTCCAGAGTGATGATGACAAACTCCTAATGGTATCTTCCTCTTAAAGAGGACGGTTTTCATGTCCAGTGGAAACTGGTTTCAAGCATGCAAGGACTCCTTCTAATCTGTGTTGAACAAAATAACAAATGAAATAAGAACTGACTTCTAGTGAGTTGGGAATAAAAGTGTATTTTCAGGAAAAGAATGGCTCTGCCACGCTTCAGTTTAAGTCAGATCCTCTGGGAGGAATTCGGTTGGAGTTAATTGAAAGATATGGAGAGGCGTAGAAAAACAATTGAGTTAAAAGCACTCATAGGAGGGTTGCTTGCCTGCTCTAAGCTCAGGGAAGTACTTTGACAACAGGAGAATGTAAGTGTTGTCTGTGATAAATCATTCCTGGTGGAAACCCGTCACCAGCTGTGGAGAGAGTGTGCAGTTTGCAGAATGCTTGGAGAAGATGTGAATGAGCCTGAAGCTGCCTTTGTGTTGGATTCATCCCAGCCTCAAAGTGTTCAGCCTTTGGGCAGGTGAATTAAGTTTTCTTAATTGGACGTGTCACACATGTCCAAACAAACACCCTGATATGTTGCACACCTCAGGTTCCAATCATCCACCCCAGTTTCTATACAATGAACTTACATGCACCTGTTGGGGTTGCTCTCCATGAGTGAGTGGGACAGCATGGTTATACTGTGTAAGCCATGTTTGGCCATGCAGGAGACAGACAATCATTTGTCTGTTCGACAGGTGGCTGAAGTTTGCTAACTTCCCACTCATGAATGCTTCAGTAGCCACCTGGGCATCAGCAACACTAGAAAGGATAAGCATTTCTTGCTATTAAAACAAGTAAATTTTCCTCAGTGTAGCTATGTCATCTGCCTATTCATCAACCATGAATCAGAATGCAGCTTTTCAAACCCCACTCACTGTTTGGGCCAATTGTCAGAATCAATATCCATTACCCTAGACAACTCAATTGTATAAAAATTGTCATTGAGCTAAAAAACATTCTAAGTTACTAGAATGACTATGATAAAGTTATTGAGGCTCAGCAGGTTGCTCTTTTAAATGGAGTAGAATCACCTAAAACTGTAACTAGTAGTTCAGCACCAAGTAAGACTTACTTACAGGGGTCCCATGGAAAGGCACAAACAATGCAACCTGGAGATCCAGGTTTGAACTAAGAGTCAGATGCTTGCTGGTCATGTGACATTACAATATCTCTAAATCACCCTGTGTCTCATTTTTTTTTTTCTGGAAAACAAAACCAATATTTCCTATGGTTTCCTCTGATTAGGTAGTGAGGAATTAAAAACCTCAGGATTCTTGGCTCTTAAGTTTTATCCTCAATCTCTTTGACACCCTCAGTTGTTTTTATCTGCTACAATTTTTAATTTTCCTTTAATTCTGTTATTCCTTTCAGTCTTATTGCTAAGTTTTTTTTTTTTTTTTTTTTACATAACGTTTTCTAGGTGGGCTTTTTTTTTTTTTTGCTTTTATTATTAGGTAAATTATTATTAACAAATAAACTGATATTTGCCTTATCTTCCAAACCAGTTGTTTGCAAAATTATAAAATAAGTAATGGATGTGAAAGTATTTTGAAATTTTAAAGCACAGATACACAATAGCTATATATAATATATAATGCATTGTATTTATGTATGCATATACATGTATATATAATATTATATATGTACATATGTTTGTGTGCATATGTACATATTGAGAGAGAAAGAATATTATCAATAAAAGTCTAGAAGAGACAACAAAAGAAACATTGTCATTCATTTTTGCTCCGGCCTTGAACACACATCATCCCTGTCTCACTTACCCATCCCAGCAAACAGAGGTGGCCGCAGGAAATAAGGCCGGTTGGACTGTGTCAGAGCGAGCTAGGCTTCATGCCCAAGGGCACATGGGAAGGTCTCCTTACTTGGCTGACCACCAGGGTATCTATTACCTCTGTATTCCACAAGTTCTTCAGTTTCACTAGATAAGTTGATTAAATAAAGCAGTCAGGCGCCTCCAAATGGCAACACATCTACTTTAATTTCTTAAGTAGTTTTACGTACTAAAAGTTAAATCTTTAAACTTTATTAGATATTGGATTTTATTTATAAAATGCACACTAAAGTACCTTTTTAGGCCTTTTGCCCATGTGTGTGTGGTGGGGGCACTAGTGTCTTCCTTGTTGAATTACTTTCATTTCCTCCTGTTCGGTATCTTGTGTTCAGGTGTGTTTAGATGTATGCCTTCATATTTTTGGCCTTCAGAGAGGAATGATTTAGCCAGTGAGGATCTAAAAAAGTCTTTGATCTGGTTCTGTACTGTGGGAGGTCTCAACTACCCCACAGCATTCTTGCAGACATACAAATCAATATTGTAAATTCAGTTCAACTTTCCTTCCATTCATTTTACCCAAATATAATTAAGCCCTAAGATAAACACTTTGTCCATGACACTGTCATAGCTTTCAAACCTTTGGAATTTATATTGTACATATAATTCCTAATCTAAATTTAACACATATTTTAAGAACTAAATAAGGGATATGTTCTAAAATCTGTTTCTCCACCAACAACGTATCAATTCTCCTATCTAGATTTAATATGGACCATTTTAGGAACTTTTTCTCTGAAAGTTATACACTGCGACATAAGCATTGAAATAGCATGTGCTGTATCTGTTCACAGAGAAACAGCCAAAGTTAAGCAAGATGGGTTTACAGTCATCAATAAAGTAATTAGGTCACAACTGTATCATCAATTTAATAAATTTTATGTCCGGAAGCTTATGTACTATATTAGCTCATTTTAAAGTAAAGGACAATAACCCTTCCCATTCTTCATTTACTATATTTTTATTTTTCTAAAAACTGATTTGTATTCACAGCTTACTCACCAGACAACCTGATACCACAACTTAACAAAGTATTCAGAAGCACCTTCTGAAAAAGTATTCAGAAGCACATTCATATAATTCTTAATTTCTGATTGACTGATTATTTAAAGGATGTTATTTTAAACTCAAATTACTACTTATGGAAAGTTAACATGAGTGTAAAGAAAAGTGATACAATTTTTAACATGACAGAAGACCCAGAGAAACCAGTGCAGCACTCATATTAAACTTACCAGTGTTCTATTGGAGACCACAGATCAGCTGTATCCTTTCCCCCTTATTGTTATCCAAGCAGTTTTTTGATCATTTGTCAACTCATATTCTCTTTCTGACTAAAGTTTAACTTTTCCTTAGGTTGCCTTTCCTCTATAAAATTGCTGAGATGCTATAATTGTTTTAGGTCTAAAGACCAATAATTGGTTTTAGTGTATTCATTAATTCAATTAATTCTTATGGAACATGTTCTATTTGTAAACTAGACCCTAGATCTCTTTGAGATAGATTCCTTTAGCCAAAGAGTCCTGAAAACTTATTTGATTTATTGGTGGATCAAACAGCTGATTTAGAGCTGCCATTTCCACTGTCAGTATGATCTCTCTCTAAATAGCTACTATTTGGCTGAAGCACTCAGGTGGAGCTGCCTACAAGAGTCATGCACAAGTGAGGTGGTTCCTGCAATGGGGATCTGCCCTAACAAATATGAAGACTCACTGAGTTCAGAGAGGAACACAGAGACCAGCATCCAGAGTCAGAAGGTGTACATTGCCACCTACACCCAAGGTCAACCATAATAAAATGATGTTCAAAATCAAAGGAACTTGAGAGTAGAGTGTGTCCATACTTGATGAAACAAGTGGGTTAGGGTCGATATCCCAAAATGCAAGCCCTCTGCGCTCTGTCTGATCTGTTGAGAACCTTAAAGGGCCTAGGATTCTACTTTATTACCAAGCCATCATGTTAGATGGAGACAGTTTTGTGGATGTTGACAAAACACACAGGACTCCTGAGTCAGAGGCAAAAAAACTATTACCCATAGCACAGCAAGCAGCATGGGCATGTACCTATTTGCATTTGTTTTCTTTGACTCCAGGTTTCAAAGGGTCAGTACAGATGTACACACACAGCAGGTGCCTTTAAAGGAGAGTAACCCAAATCATTATACTGGACAATAAGCCAGTCTTCACTTTCTCTGGAGAGACATTATCTTCATCTTTCAAAGCTGTTAGCAAACTTAATCCTCTGTTCTGGAAGCGGGTAGTACTTCCATCTTCCTAGACTATTTGCTACATAAACATTCTTCAGGACAGAGTCCAGAACTCAGCTATCAGTGACTCTGCTCATACAGTACAGAGAAACATGAGAAACCATTGAAAACTGTCTCCTAGTAGGGGTGTTCTTTCTCATTCCTTCTCATCTTTTGTGTAACAGGAATTATATTTTCAAAATATTTAATAAATACCTCTTTCTTATAAATTATTTTTCCTGTATACCGTAATAGCATAAAAGAAGGGAGAAGTGTCTGCTACTACTTCAGAAAGGAGGAAGATGTAACATGGACAAGTAGAAGAAGGGAAGCCAACTTTTCTAGCTTCCCAGGAGTTGAGGAAGTCAACAGGTAAGAAAAGTAGATTATAAAATGTGCGTGTCCTGACTTCCCTAAAGACCCAGTTTTGGGGCGACAGGACAAAAGTAGTTGAAGATAGGCCATTTTTTCTACCTCCTGGTTAGGATTTATAATTTGGGTTCTCTAGAGTTTGGGTTGCAAGTTATTTATTAAAACTTAACAGCCCTGGCTGGTGTGGCTCATTGGATTGAGCAGCGGCTTGTGAACCAAAGGGTCGCAGGTTCAATTCCAGTCAGGGCACATGCCTGGGTTGCAGGCCAGGTCCCCAGTAGGGGGCACATGAGAGGCAACCACATATCGATGTTTCTCTCCCTCTCTCTCCCTCCCTTCCCCTCTCTAAAAATAAATTAATTAAATTTAAAAAAGGAAAGAATCAACAGCTGTCAAGAGAAGTGGGAGAAGCAGGAGTATGCAAGAGTGAGATGTTGAACTCCAAGCACCCCAGCAAAGTCTCAGCCACCTTCATGGAAAACTAAAAGGTGTATGACATGTCAATCTTCCAATTTTGTGCTGAACTATCTAGGCTGGTAGTCACCTGCCAAGATCAATTGATGGAGGCTAGTTTTATTAGGAGGGGTAAGCCCTTGCGTGAGGCAGCTCTGAGCTGACAGCTGGAGGCTCTCTGCCAGTTGCAGTGGCAATGAGTTCTTCCTTGAAAGGAGATCTAGATGATGCAGCTCCATGTCCACTACTGCCTATTCCTGTGTCTCTGGGGTTTGTGTCCCATATATTTGTTAGATAACCACATCAAGATTCTGATGAGCTGCTTTTCTTTGGAGAAGATTAGAAAGTTGAAAAGAAGAAATGCAGGCCTTGCTAAGACAAGGCCATAACTAATACTTCTATGCTCCTTGTTGACTATCTATTCTAGATTCTCCTCACCTCAACTACCATGGGTGCCGGTCTCCGTGGCTTGCTTAGGGGCATTCACATCTAACGCCTGCAGGCTCTTAACCCCTGGTCATTATTCCCTTCCTCAGAGAGAGCAATTTCACTTTCCCAATGACTATCAAAACTAAACAAGAGTTTTGCAACCCTATTACAATCACCCGATTGTTGGTTGGGTGCCATGAATATTTTTCCCTGCCCCTACCTCCCCACAGTGGTCAGACGCAACTTCCCCTGCCCAGATGGTGAGTTATCATTTCATCTGCTGGTCCTTGGACACAGAGAGTCCAAGGTGCTCCAACAGCAAGTACAGCTTGTAGTCCAACAGAACATTTTCTGTGTCCGCTGACAAAAGGGAACCTCTTCTAAGGACCAGGACTTAAACTGCTGTGCTCAGAGTTAGGGGAACAGGAACTACAACATTCTCAGATGACCATTTGGGAGGAAGACAATTAAGGACACTTCACTTCAAAACTTTCTTTCCAGGCTCAGATATTCATTCTATAGGAGACATGACACCACCAAAAAGTCTTTGGTTAAATGTATACACTGTATCTTGGAAGAAGCTGTTCCATTCTCAAAAAGTACTTCATCCAACCTAGTGTTCCAACTGTACTTTAACCTGGCCATTCCAACCCTCCATTTGTCTGGAAGCTTCTGGGTGGGGCAGTATTTGGTATGAGCAGTGGGTTTCATGGCCATAAGCACATTATTGTACCTCCTTTCCTCATGTGGGAGCCCTCATCAAACATGATACTGTGTGGAAATTTCTGCTGGTAAATCAAGCACTACATGTGCTGGCTGAGGCCCTGAGGAACACACATCTCGTCCATCTTGATATGCAGATCAGATGACTGCATATGAAATTAGCTGCAACTGTAGCTAATGCATAGCTAGCTGAGTTTGTGGTTGTCTACTACCATCCTCCATGTGAGAATTTTGGGAGCCAACCTGGTAAATTAAAGGGTACACAATAGATCCCTAAGGTATTATTGACTTGTCCCATCCTCATCTTAGGAGGTGATATTGTTGGCCAGTGATGTACTTTCAGAGGTTTGCACAGAGCTATCCCCACTGTCATAGTCCTTATCCTACAAGAAGATGACCTGATGTGCAGTTTCACCAAATACTAAATAAGTCAATCCAATTATACATTCAAGGACTTGGAAATGACCATTGGGTAGGCCCAACACAAGACTCAGTGTGAAGATTCTGCTGGTAGTTACCCATGCACTGATTCTGTGGAGCTTCCTGGTTAGTCAGAGACAGGGGCTGGACTAGCATTTCCAAGAAAGAAGGGACCAGAAGTTCCTACAAACTCCCTGGAAATGTTAAGGAAGTTGGGTCAGCCTGAGCAGCCTGCCATAAAGTGAAATGAAGCTGCAACTGGGAGCTTTGCAAGAGATCTCCAGCCTTGGGCTCCATGTATGGCATTACCAGTGTTCAAGGAAACTGTAGATCCAGCAAGGGTAAATATGAGGCCAATCCATCAAGAGAAGACCTGGACCCAGAGTCATGAGAAGCCAAATCAGGCCTTGGCTACACACAGACTTCAGTAGAATCCTTATCATTTGCAGAGAGAAGTGACATTCCTGCAGAAATCAGGGGGACAGGAAACAGGGCAAGGACCAGTGTTCACACCTTACCAAACATGGCAGCTCACATAAGCATGCCACCATTATCTGGGAATTCAACATCAGAGAGAGGAGAAAATCAGAAAAAGTTCACAATTGCTCAAAACAGGCTCATATCATATTTTTAATGAACATTGACTGAACACCAAAGATGTGCCTGGCACTGTTCTGGGGGCACTGGGTGTCCAGAGAGGCTGGTTATATACAGTTACATCATACTGAGTACATCCATTCCCCTCTATCCAAAATGGTAAGAACTCATAAGAAAGACATTTGCTACAGATAAGATAAAAAAGGTGCAGACTTCTGGTCAAGATAGAGGAATAGGTAGACATGCTTCACCTCCTCATGCAACCACAAAAATGATTACAACTAAGTCTCAAAACAAGTAACATCCAGAACTATCAGAAAATTGAACTGTATGAAAGTCAACAACCAAGGATTTCAAGAAGCCACATTCACACAGACAGATAGGAGAGGCAGAGAAGTAGAGACAGGGTGGAGAGGCAAGGAGATGTGGTGTGCATGGAGAGTCTCCAGTGGTGGTAGAATGGGCACAGATGGCCCCACATTCACATGTGGTGGATAAACATCAGGAGGGATACCTTGGGTGCAAGCAATTCTCAGCCTCAAGCTAGACCACACAGTCAAGGGTTCCAGCACTGGGAAGATAAATCCCTATAACTTCTAGCTGTAAAAACTAGTGAGGGTTTTGGCAGAGGAAGAAACTGCCAAATTTTCAGAAGATGCCACTTAAAGGGCTCTCATGGTTTTAAAACATACACAAACCCACCCACTCTGGGATTTAACACCAGGGCAACAGCTGGAAAGGCACTGGTCATACATGGGGAGTGGGGGAATTGACTAGAAATGGGGCAAGTGCCAAGCAAAGCCCAGAAGCCATGTGGCAGCACACTCCCCTCTCTGAGCCCTCCCTCCACACAGAGACACCAAGTGGTGAAGCAGGTTACCCAAATCTGGCAATTATCTAAGGTAAAAGACACATAATTTATAGATGTCTTTTACACAGAGTCAAAGCAGCTTGACCTAATACTCAGAAACAAACACAAGGAGGCTACCAGATTGAGGAGACAAAGAAATATGGCCCAAATGAAAGAACAAAACAAAACCCTAGGAAAAAACTAAATGAAGTGGAGATATCCACCCGTTTGGATGCGGAGTTCAAAACACTGGTGATCAGGATTCTCAAAGAACTGGTTGAGTATGGCAACAACATAAAGGAAGACATGAAGTTTATATTAAGTGACATAAAGAAAAATCCACAGGGAATCAACAGTGAAGGGAAGGAAGCTGAGATTCAAATACATTTGGAACATAAGGAAGAAGTAAACATTTAACCAGAACAGAAAGAAGAAAAAAGAATTCAAAAATGAAGATAGTATAAAAAGGTTCTGGGACATTTCCATATGTGCCAACATCTGAATGATAGGGATGCCAGAAAGAGAAGAGAAAGAGCAAGAAATTGAAAACTTCTTTGAAAAAATAATGAAAGAAAACTGCCATAATTTAGCAAAAGAAATAGACATACAAGTCCAGGAAGCACAGAGAGTCCCAAACAAGTTGGGACCAAAGAGGACTACATCAAGGCACATTATAATTAAAATGCCAAAGATTAAAGATAAAGAGAGAACCTTAAAAGCAGCAAGAGAGGAGAGTTACCTACAAAGGAGTTCCCATAAGGCTATTAGCTGATTTCTCAACAGAAACTTTGCAGACAAGAAAGGACTGGCAAGCAATATTCAAAGTCATGAAAAGCAAGGACCTACAACTTAGATTACTCTACCCAGCAAAGCTATCATTTAGAATGGAAGGACAAATAAAGTGCTTCCCAGATAAGGTCAAGTTAAAGGAGTTCATCACTATCAAGCTCTTATTATATGAAATGCTAAAGGGACTTATTTAAGAAAAAGAAGATCAAAACTATGAACATTAAAAGGGCAGCAAATTCACAACTATCAACAGCTAAATATAAAAAACCAAACTAAGCAAACAACCAGAACAGGAATAGAATCAGATATGGAGATCAAATGAGGGGCTATTAGTGGGGAGTGGGAAGGAGGAGAATAGGGTAAAAGTTGCAGGGATTGGCATAATTTGTAGGCACAAAAGAGACAGGGGGATGTAAAGAATAGTATAGGAGATGGAGAAACCAAAGATCATATATATACAACCCAAGAACATGAACTAAGAGTGGGATTGGGAGAGGAAAGGGGGGGTTACTGGGAGGAGGGGGGGCAAGGGGGGAGAAATTAGGACAACTGTAGTAACATAATGAATAAAATATACTGCAAAAAGTTGCTTTTTCCTTTTTGATGTATGAGGGTTTCAGTGTGGATAATACTGAACACTGGACCGTGACCTCACTTTGTTCTCCTTCACTTACCATACAGATATGTGTTGTGTACTTACCATGTGCCAGGCATGAAGCTACATACTGGCTACACAAGTGGTGGTCAAAATAGATATTGACCACCAGTCTAAAGAAAGGAGGGAGAGGATAAGACACTAAATAAATACTTGCAGAATTGGAAACAGAGAGAAGAAGCAGTCTGAGAGTAAAGAGCGCAGAGCTGCAACTAAAAATACTGCTGGGGGTAGTACAGGGCTGGAGACCATTCTGAATAGGCCTGGCTACCGAGTAACAGAAGCTGGGACTTGATGGTTGAGGAGAAGTCAGTCCCATGAATCATCATAGGACAAACACAGCTCTCCAAGAAGAACCCTCTAACATAGAAAAGAGAGGCCCTTTGGTAAATTGAGGCATGTTCTTATAGAAAACAAAGACATAGGCATTATTAGCATTTTCCAGACATCACATACGTGTGCACATTGTTTATTTAACACTATGTGGTGACCATTATTTTGTGTGGTTGAATGTCTGCATGGTAATTCTTTTGTGGATATGTTAAATCGATACAAACAAACCCTTATTTGGGGATATTTAAATTGTCTAACTTTTTGCTATTATACATAGCTCCCTGAAGGACATTCTTCTTATCTTTTGGATAAATTTCCAGACATAAATTTACTGATTCCAAGAGAATCCAAAATTGGCATTGAAGTATAGTGTAAAATTGTACACTTTTTCTTACTTGAACCCTGGTATGTTTCATCATGCTATGGGAAATTTGTATTTATTTGAATACTTTCAAAGTAAATGCATGCTCATGGTAAACAATTCTAATAGTGTGAATAGTCAGATAATAACAAGTCTTACTATTAACCTCACCCTCAGCCCTCCAAAGGCCAGAGTCTCTTTCCTGGAGGTAATCACAGATAACTGTTTCTGGTGTTTACCCAGAAATTTCCTGTGTGTATTCAAACATATATGTCTGAGTATGTGTGTGCATATTTTTTATACAAATTGTGTAATATTGTAGATATCAATCTATATCTTATTATTTTCCCTTAATAACACATACTGATAACCTTTCTATATCAGCACATACAGATGTATCACTTGTTTTTAACGGGTACCATAATTCATTTAACCAAACTTTTTTTAATGAATATTTAAGGTGTTCCTTTGTTTGCCTTTTAATATTTTCATTTAGAAGAGAGGTGCCTTTTGGGAAATTCAGAGCTTAGGTGTTGCAGTTCATTGTGTTTTACAAATGCATATCCCTGTGTAACTCATACTTGTAAATAAGACACAGAGCATTTCTGCCAGCTCAGAAAATTCCTAGCCATTTCCCAATAGCCATCCTGGCCACAGAAAGACCAATATTCTGGTTCCTTTTTCCACAGATAAGTTTGATCTGGTCTAGAACTTTGAATGCTAACATATAATATGTACTTTTTTTTCTCTGGTTTCTTTTACTCAACATAGTGTTCTGTTTTGAGATTCATCCATGTTTTCTATATTAGTAGTTTATTTTTATTTAACACTAAGTAATGTTCTGTCACATGACTGCCACAATTTGTTATCCATTCTTCTATTGATGGGTATTTTTTCTGTTTCCACTTTGGGTTATTATGAATAAAACTTCTACAAACATTTTTGTATAATTATTATTGTGATTACTTGTTCCCTTTTGAGAGTGGAATTGTTGGGTTAAAGAGTAAGTATATGGTCGACTTTTAAAGTAACTACCAAGTCATTTTCCACAATGGTGCAACCATTTCATGCTCCTACCAGCAATGCATAAAAGTTTCAGTGAATCAACATCCTCACGATTGTTGACTTTTAAATAGGCTATTCTAATGGTTGTGAGGTGGTATCTCATTGTGCTTTAAATGTGCATTTTCTATTGACTAATGAGGACACAGTACTCTAGGGAGAAGATATAACCATTGTGAAGACCCTAAAGCAGAGGTGACTTTGGGAAATTATTACACAAGATTTTGCAGAAAATACAGACATAAACATTATTAACATTTCAGGTTGCAAATTTCTAGATATCTCTCTCTCTCTCACTCTCTCTGCTATGGACTAAATTTTTCCTATCAAAATTCACATATTGAAGCCCTAAATCCCCATGTGATGGTGTTTGGAGATGGAACCTTTAGGGGGTTATTAGCTGAAGTCATGGAGGGAAGTCCAATGATGAGCTTAATGTCCTTATATAAAGAGGATGAGACACAAGATCTCAAGGGAAGGCCATGTGAAGACAAAATCAGGAAGAGGGTTTTCACCAAGTCCCGACCATGCTGGAACTCTGATCTCAAACTTTCACCTCTTAAAACTATGAGAAGTAAATTTTGTTTTGTGTTTTGTTTTGCTTTGTTTTGTTTTGTTTTGTTTTGTTTTGTTTTGTTTTGCTATAGAGTCCCAAACTAAGACTATTTTACATTATTAAGTATTACTTTTCAACATCATATTTACAACTTTATAATAGCATGTTGTATGATATAGCCTACTCTTTGTTATTTCTTGCCACCTTGACCCATTCAAGGTTGTTTTAAATTTGTCAGACTAGAGTAGCCCTCTCCTAAGACGTGGACCATGATTGAATGCCCTGGATAGTCTGTGAAGCATCTTCTCTTTGGCTGGCTGGAATCACTGTCTGCCAGTATCTCCTGCAGCTCACAGCTTTCCAGAGCTCTTCTTTTTCAGGCTTCAAGCAGTCCCATCCTATACAAGTATAGCTTTGTATTTGCACAGAAACTTGTGAGGACCCTCTGCATTTTTCTGTACTTTTTCACTGCACAGCTTCCTTTTCCCTCATGTCCTGCCCACAAATTCCAACAACTCAGCAACCCCAACTCTTCTTGACTTGGGCTACACTTCCCCACTTCTGGTCCCCAAGGGTCACTAAGTTGAAAAAGGGAGTATTCTGGCACAAACTTGTGCACTTCTCTTCTGTGGGAAACCATTCCACATTTGCATGGAAAACCAGTAGGGCACATGTCGGCACACAGGACAACGCCCTCAGATAGGTTCCCCCATGGGGAATCAGGCCTGCATTGTACCTAGGCTGCTATGAGGCTTGCTGTTGCTAAAGCTCCCTCACCCTGAAATGAGGCAGCAAGGACTTACTGTAGCTTCCTAAAATCTGAGCTAAACCTCCCAAGTATGGAGTATTAACAACCCAACCACTTTTCCCTTTACATTTGCAAATATCCTTCTTCTTTGATGTGATTAGCAACATCCTCTCCTTTGTTGTCTGTAGAAGTCAACCACCTAGTGTGAACCTGTGCATAGTAAATGAGGACTACCCTCCTTGTAATGTACCCAGGAAAACAATAAAAGCCTGTCCAGGTGAGGGTTGTGACCCTCTCTCTCTGACTCCAAGAGCAGCTGGGCCATCCCTTTTTTTCTGAAATCCAAAATACCGTACGACCTTCCCGAAAAGAACTCAGTGTCATCTGCCCTTACCTGAGCTGATGTGCACACTCCAACCAAGTTGGTGTGTTGACCACAGCTATGACTCCTAGCCCTGGTACCTGTTCAGGCACCAGATGTGGCAGATCCTGGCCAGCAGGATCTGTATATGTTGTGGCTGCTCATGAACAAATACACATGGACTAAAGGAATCCTGTGGAAAAAAAGAGATGGCATGGCCGCTCTCTATGTCAGAGAGAGAGGGCCCCAATCCACCACACTCTTCTCTCTATGAACACAGCCCCACACTTCCTGTTTTCTGATCACTGTAAAATGTTGTTTTTTTCTCTATGTTCTGTGGTTTTGTAGTTATTTATGCCAGAGGTGGGGAGCAGCTATTCTGGTCCTAGTCACTTTATCATGGCCCAAACTAGTTGTCTTGTTTTATTTGTAAAATTGTTCTGCTATTAAAAATAAATTTTCAGTGGACATATGTTTACTTCTGTATATACAGATACCCCAAACAATTTTCTTTGGTTACTTATTGAAAGTAATAATAATTGAAAGTAATATCTGAGTCAAGATATATAGCTTATGAAATTTCCCCTAATTGTGTTATTGCTTTTAGCTATACCCCAGCACCCTTCATTAATGAGTAGGAAATTTTAGCTAATTAGTTTTACAATAAAAGAAACATGTATATTGTAAACCTTTCTTCCCCCATGGGGCCAAGTAGAACTATAATAATATAGAAATCTTTCTCATGGATCTATATTTACTATTTTGGAAGAAACAATGTTAACAGTTTCTTGTATATCATTCAGAATTTTCTAGGTCTATAAAAACATGTATATTTTTCCTTTCATTTGTTTTATGATACAGAGGGAAAATATTCTTTGCATTGTTGTGTACCTTTTTAAAAATTAATAACATATCCTGAATAAATTTCCATATTTGTGCATTTATCTTTCCCATATTTTAAAAATAGCTCTATTTTCTAGATGTATCATAACTTAATTAATCAATTCCCCATTGATGGACATTTATAGTGCTTTCACTTTCAGCATTTCAAATAATGCTACAAGGGAAAGTTTGTGCAGGCTTGCATGCAGATATGAAAATATGCCTCTAAGGTAAGTTCTCAAAGTGCAATTGGTAAGGCAAAATAAATATGCATCTTATTTTGTTGGAACATCAAAATGATCTCCAAAGAGATTCTACCAATTTTCACTTCCACCAATAACAGAGGACACCATCTGTTGGTCCATATTCTCTGTACACTGTGAATATGATTTTTAGTTTTTGCCCATCTGATAGGTTAAAAAATAACATCTAATTTCTATTTGTTATTATTTAATTATGAGCAAGGTGGTGCTTATTTCCCTTTTTTCATATTGGTGTTTATTTAAATTGCTTGCTCATGTCCTTTGAATAACATACTTTAGTGAGGCCAAGCTGGGCTAGGTAGCTACTGCTAATTTTATGGAATTATGTGAACAAATATCATAAACCATGTGATTTACCCCAAGAAGATGTTTCTCAAGTTGTATGTTTTTCTGGCATTTATGAGACCTTTATTATAATAAATTTTATTTTCTAAATTCTTAATTCACATCATTTCTCTTTAAGTGTTTGATTATGCCACTCTCTCAATTACATTAAAAATATGGGTTAAGTCTTAACAACTTTGGTTATAAGAAAAGCAATATTCTTTGATCATTTTTGACACCTAGATCTTCTTTGACTCCTGCCTATCATCACCTACACTTATAACTCAATCCTCTTTTCCACATCTGGAAGGGGTTAGGGTAGATGTCTGCAATATAAGCATTGTCAGCTTGCTGACGATAGAAGGTCAGGTCCCTTATTCTTATGAAGGCATCTTGGAGCAACTGTTATTTGTGGGACTACTTAAGAGGTGAATTCTGTCTCAAGTAGGATTTGAGTAAAAGCTGCTAAAGGAATTTGTTCCTTGTGGCCTGTTCCTGGGCTCCTTCAGGAGCTGCCTAGCAATGCTTTGGGAGATGCTGAGGACTGTACTTGAACTTGTACAGACTGAGTCTCAGACGGAGGCTGCCTCTCACTTCTCCCCTAAATCTTAAGCTTTGTCAACCTTATTGTGTGCCAATATAATTAACCTACAGATGATGTCACAAGGAGGAGAAAACACTATAAATGGCACACAGTCTCCAAAGACTGCGAAATGAAAAGATTGCTACTGCTGGCAACATTTCTTGGCTGAAAGAAGGTCCACGGCAGAGAAGACAGACCTGAACAGTAGGTGTGGACACTCACTTAAATCTGTAAGCCCTCACCTCATTAATCTTGTTGATCAGGACATCAGACACTACTACCTTCTGTGAATAGGCTTTTTTTTGTGTGTGTGAATTCTTAAATAGCCTCTTAGCCTCCATGGCGGCTCCATAATTGTGACCTTATAACAGTTACCATGGAAAGAATTCCTAGATTATAAATAATGACAATGTGAGTTCCCTAGTTACCAAGTGTATTTATAAAATGAATTTCAAAGGTACATGACATTTAATTCCAGCCTATTTTTTAGAAACTAAAGGATAAAAAAGGAAAATACCTTTCTTTACTCAAAAAAGAATTATACTGTTTTTCCAAATCTAGTTATAAAACAGTAGATTTATGTGACTATTAGGGAAAGCTAAAGATTTTTAGGAAGATACTATTCTTGGGGATTTAAGGAAGCATTTACAATAACATAGATTTCAGTGTTAAGTTGAGTTACTACAACCATGTATCAGAATTAGATTTATAAAATTTATCTTAGAAAAAAAGATGAAATATCCCTCAATTATGTCATCAGACACATGAATTGGGAAGACAGATATGCCTTTTACTTTGAAAAATAGTTTTATTAATGAACCCGTTATTTCTCATGTAGAGAGCTCTTGAAAGCAAAGGCTTACATAGGCAGAGGAATCATGAGCCAGAAAAGGGAATGAGGATTCCTAAGGAATATATTACAAAAGAAAAGCCACTAACTGGATCTTAAATAACTTTTTAATGTGCTGCATAAATACAAGTTTGAAAAAGATACGAAGGCAATGGAAATACAGTAATTTCCACAGCCTGTCTAACATTTTGTCATTCTCAAGCACTATTCTAGGAGATGCTTCAAAGAAGCTGGTGCATAATGTTTCTTCAACTTAGTTGCAATGTCTCATAATTTGGCAATTTTCTCCTTTCTGAATCTAAAATCAAGTCCTATCATTTTTCTCGTAGCCTGAAGCGTGAAGATCAGAGACTTAATAACTGGAACTTATAGCATTAAAAATTTTCCCTATATGTATTTTATGTATCATATATTATATTTGTAAGTTGCTTAGTTCAATTTCAGTATTCTTTGAACACTGTATTAGTTTTCTGTGGCTGCTAATGCAAATCACTACCAAACTTAGTGGCTTAAAAGAACACAGATTATCTAATAGTTCTGTATGTCAGAAGTCTGACAAGGTTCAGCAGGGCTGAGTTCCTTTAGGAGGTTCTAGGGGAGAATCTGTTTTGCCATGTCTCCAGCTCCCGGAGGCACCCACCGTCGTTGGCCTATGGTCTCTTTCCTCCACCTTTAAAGCCAGCAGTGGTGGAGGGAGTCCTTCTCTCATCACATCACTCTAACCTCTTCCATCCTCACATCTTCTCAATCTCTTCTACTTCTTCCTCTGATTAGTGTCCTTATGATTACACTAGGTCCACCTGAATAGTCTAGAAAACTCCCCCCATCTCATGGTTCTTAACTTACACTGCAAAGTCCCTTTTACCATCGAGGTAACATGTCCACAGATTCTGGAGATTGGGACATGAAAATATTAGCCTAATATTTCTCATGGTGATGAGGTGGCTTCCATAAAGCCAAGCATCATGAGAATAATTATAACTATCTTTTACTTTCTTGAGGGTGTTTTTTAGAAGAGCAAAAAATATATTTACCAACTCCCCCCAGCAACTCTGTTCTTTAACGTCATTGGCTACAATTAGACCGCATGCCTTTGCCTAAAGTCAATTCCAAAAAAGAGGAATCTGCCCTGGGATGGCTTAAGTTAAGCAAGTGCCACCCCAACAATTGCAGTTGTACCCCCTCTGCCTTGATTTTATGGCCTCTTTAAGAATAATATGCCATGGCTAGGAAGCAAGGCAACCCACAGTTTCTGCCTTTCTTGGAATTCAAGAGGTGTGAGGTATGACACAGTCAAGGAAATTACAATGGAAAAAATACTCTAAGTCTGTCAGGAATAACATGAACTGATCCTTTCATCGAGCCAACCTTTCTTTCTAAATAACTTAAAGATCATCTCCTTTGTATTTGGACTTCACAACAGCCAACTGAGTTTTTCAAGTATAAGTTATGATTCATAAGAAGAGTTTAAAAAATGTCAAGACCTTCTTCCCACATGCAATTTTTTTAGCATTGCTAAATGTTCTATTTCAACTGGAAGCTAGAACTTCAAATAAAGAAACCTCAGTTTGGGGCTAGCTTATTTATTTATTTTTCTCTTCTGCTTATTTTTGGATTTATGTTTGAATTTATGCTGACTTTTCTAAACAAGTTTACAAAAACTCTGTAGTTCTTTATCATTTTTAATTCAAGCTTTAAAAAGCATATCCCTCCCACTAGGTATTTGATGCAAAAATGCAATTTTAACTTGAAAAAGCAATGGCAAATAGTTCCTGAGGCATATTAGTATTATATTGTGGGCATAATTCTTTCTGATCTACATGCTGATTGTCTATTCAGAGGAAGCACTTAGTTGTGGGAGAGCCTTCTGCGTGGCGTGGGCCCAGCTCCCACTTGGAGATGCACAGGACCCACGCCCACAGATAGGTTCTCTCATGGGAAATCAGGTTTCCAATATACCTAAGCTGCTTTGAGTCTTGCTTTTGCTAAAACTCCCTCACCCTGAATTGAGGCAGCAAGTGCTTATTGTAACTTCCTAAAATCCATGCTAAACCTTGTAAAGACCAATGTAACCAGTTCAACCACTTTTCCCTTTTCATTTGCAAATATCCTTCTGTGATGTCATTAGCAGCAGCATCTCCTTTGTAGTCTGTAAAAGGTAACCCCCTAAAGTGAACCAGTGCATAGTAAATGAGGACCATCATGTAATGTGGGAGAAACCCAATAAAGGAGGTCATGGCAAAGGCTGCGGGCTTTTGCTCCCCTTGAGAGAAAAGCCATGCTGTCCTTTTTCCTCCATCAGACTCAGTAGTCCATGTATATGTTTTATTTCACCCATGATGACACGGACACTGTTGGCTGGTATCTGCATCACTTAGTATCCACTTAAAGCATAGGAAAACTGTCCATTACCATCAACTGGAAGATTGTGAGTCAAGCAATAGGCTTTGTAAGCACAATACAAATGCCCTAAAACAAGATATTAAGCTTCAATCTCTCCCCAAGTAATTCCATGAAAAAAGTCTGCTTTTTCTCTGAATATGCAATCATAGAAATGACTTTTTTAACTCTTACAATGTGAGTAGCAGAGAGAAAGTTTTATTGCTAAAAAGAAGGGGGTGAGAAACTCAGTTTAGGCTGAAAATAACAACTTACATGCCAATGCACGTTCATGAATGTTTACTTGCAATAAAACTTTAACAGATAGCACAGTGATTAGAGTCCTCTTTTCCTTTTGAAGTCAACAAAACACAGGACATCCACTTTCTTCAATCATAGGATGTTTTAATCAGCTCTCAGGAAAAGAATATGGGTGGGACATAGCAATGTCCTTATTGCTATGCAGAGCAGAAGTGAATTTACAGAAATAATTAATAGAAAGCTAAGAATATTCCAGAAATTCAGTGTTTTGTGCTAATATTGCGTAGAGTCACCAAGAAAGTATAGGTCTATGTTCTGCATCACATGATTCTGGGAAAATTTTCCCTGACATCTTATGTTCATTGAAATAAAATTTTTTGACCCCCATTTAATTTTCTGGTAAGACTAAGAAAAGTGTCACTGTAACTTGTGAAGTTTGGCATGTTTGATTTTGATGCCTGACTTCAGCACAGCTGTTTCTCCTGATGGCAATCTAGGTGCAGGCCATGGGAAAGGGGCCCTGCCACAAGAGGGTTGATATGTTTGTCATGAAAATGCACCACTCAGATTGCTTACTGTAGGGAAAATAAATGACTGGTGCTTCCAAATGCTGCCTTTTTGGATGCACCACCACAATCATTCCCCACAGGCTGTTCCCTGAGAATGACTAAATACAGCAGGCTTTTCCCATAATTATGCAAGACTCTTCTGCTGGGCAACATTAGTTAAGTACTTCCCACTGTCCTCACCAACCTTCTCTTGGAACTGTGGTGTAGTCCAAGACTCTTCTTACCCAATCCCTCTTCCTTTCTTCACTCCTTTCACAGGTGTCAGACCTTTCTCATGCTCTACATGCTCTCCGCACCATATCCCACAACTGCCCCAATCCATCTCTTACATGTCTAATTCTGTCTTGGAGTCTGTGTCTAGGCAGATCTGAACAAATTCAATTTGCTTCCTATAAGTTCACCAGAAGGCACCATACTTAAACAGAATGTGAAGTCTCTGTTGAGTAATAAAGACTATAATATGTTGAACATATAAATTATAGAATTTTGAAGAAGTAAAATGTTATAATAGTCCAATAAATGAACAAAGCTAATAAAGAATTGTCCTATAAAGTCTCTTTAATAACTAGATATTGCAAACTTGTATATATTATAACTTGTTTGGGATGAAAATGGATCATCTCAGTACATGGGTACAGGTTGAAAATGACATGGTACTGAACTACAGTACCATTGTGATGACACTGGAAGTCAATGGTGAAGGGAAATAGTCCCAATGGGAAGAGTTTCAGGTGTTTCAACTGGTTATCCATATTGTGCAAAAAAAGACCTGGGGAAGGCAAGAATTTACAGGGACTCATAAATGGCTACTTGGTTGAGGAGGTGAAAGAAAAAGATTGAAATATTGTGTATAAGATGGTAGAGGGAAGATGCAAGATGATATATCTACGAGGATAGTCAGAAAGCAATCAAATCTTCATGTTGCACATTAATACCTGCCAGGACTACCATGGATTAATTTCTACCACAGACCATCCACCAGGAAAGAAATACTAAAAACCCATGTAGACAGAAAGACATGGCCAGATGATGTCAGCCAATGTCCATCTTTTGTTAACCCTTCTCTGGCACTACAAACACATGATTAGAGTACAAAGGTGTTGGGTACTGTCTGGTTTCAGAAACTGTAACCGCTCATTGCTAAGGCTGAGTAAAAAGACCTTGGGACCATAAGCCACTTAGGAAACAAAGCTTACCTTCTTTGTAGGGTTACTGCCTCTGCCCTCTTTCACCTCACCCTACTTGGCCCTGATGGGTAAGATTCTTCAAAGGAGGGATGACCTAAGACAGGCATGGTTGCAAAGGGGCCCTCAGGGAAAAACTTGGGGGGCTATAGAAAAAGGAGGTGATGGACCCTCACCCCTTAGATTTTACATAGCCTGAGATCTCATTCTGTTTGCCAGAAGTCTCCTAATCTCTTGGCTGCCTTACTTCCCCTGCTTGACTTAACCCTGAAACATTGCCTTAAGCCTGCAACAATGACAGAGGTGGGTGCGGCCCTGTGCTGGAAAGGGCAGGTTCCTCAGGTCAATCAGGCCTAAGAAAGAATGCCTAAAATCCTATGAAACCTACTTTGTTAATCCCCTCAATTTAAATAATAGGGGAGGAAGATGGTGGCAAGGTAGGAGGGAGCAGATTCCACTTCCCCCTATACATGGGAGAAAAACAGAGCTTATCTACAGAGGAACAGAGCAAACAGCCAACAGTACCCCAGCATACATGAAAATAGGAGAAAAAAATTGAAAAACCAGATGTGGAACAAAAAACCTGGAATTGTGAAAAGACCAGAGTTGGACCAAAACAGTGGGCATCCCAACAGCTGAGTCAAGTAGGTGGAAGCTGTGAACAGCAGGATAGCTACTGGAACAGGAAAATCAACAACAAAGGAACCAACAACAGATAACAACAGATGAAGGTGAAGGAGAAAGGGAAAACCACACTAACCACAATCCAGGACCTATCTGGAAATACAACTAAATAGTGAAGAAATTACCCAGAACAAACAACTGAACAAGAGCAAGAGAGAATCCTCAAAACCTTGTACACATGGAAGAACCAGCTTCAGCACAACTGGCCCACACCAGCACAACAAAATACAAGAGGTGGTGGACAAAGTGACCCTCAGTTAAACAGCTGGTAGGAAGGAACCATGAAAGAAAGACCCAACAACAACCAAAGCACAAAGACAAACACAGAGCCAACTTAAACAACAGCCCAAGACCAGTGAGCTCAGGAGATCAAGGAGACTGCACCACTGAATCTCACAGGTATTCTACCACAGAAGTTCACACCATAAACTCAGGGAACCAGAACAGATCAATTTAAGAAGCTGAGGCTAACAAGAAGAGTCTCACCAAAAATGGGAAGACAAAGAAACAATTCCCAAATGAAAGGAAAGGAGGAAGCCTCAGAAAGAATGCTAAATGAAATAGAGGCAGCTCAACTATCAGATATTGAGTTCAAAGCAATGGTTATCAGGAAGCTCAATGAACTCACAATTACCAGAAATTACAAGGAAACTACAATGAACTCATTTCAAACTATATCAACATAGAAAAGGAAATACAAACTATCAACAAGGGCCAAGAGAAAATGAAGGATACAATTTCTGAACTGAAGAACTCAGTAGAAGGAATCAAAATGAGGACTGATGAAGCAGAAGATCAGATCAGCAAGTTGGAGGACAAAGTAGAAAAAAACACCCAGAAAGAGCAAGAAAAGGAAAAGAGGCTCAGAAAGAATGAAGGATTAAGAGAAATGCAAGACAATATGAAATGTAACAATATCCATATAATAGGGATACCAGAAGGAGAAGAAGAAGAGCAAGGGATAGAAAACCTATTTGAAAAAGTAATGATGGAAAACTTCCCTAATTTGATGAGAGAAAAAGTCACACAAAAATCCAGGAAACACACAGAGTGCCAATCAAGAGGAACCCAAAGAGGCCCACTACAAGACACATCATAATTAGAATAGCAAAATTCCAAAACAAAGAGAGAATCAGCAAGGGATAAATAGGAAGTAACATACAAGGGAGCCCCGATAAGGTCAGCAGCTGACTTCTCAATGGAAAAGCTCCAAGCCAGAAGAGAATGGCAAGAAATATTCCAAGTAATGAGAACCAGAGGCCTGCAACCAAGACTGCTTTACCCAGCAAAGCTTTCAATCAAGATAGAAGGCCAAATAAAGAGCTTCCCAGATGAAAGAAGTCTCAAAGAATACATCTCTACCAAACCAGTTCTTCAAGAGATGCTAAAGGGACTGCTTTAAGGAAAGGAAGGAAAAGACAGAGAGAGAAAGAGGAACACAGGTATGAAAATGGCAATGAATCAGTACCTATCAATAATAACCATAAATGTAAATGGATTAAATGCTCCAATCAAAAGACATAAAATAGCTGAATGGATAAGAAAGCATGACCCATACATATGCTGCCTACAAGAGACCCACCTCAAGATAAAAGGCCTATAAAGACTGAAAGTAAAGGGCTGGAAACAAATTTTCCAAGCAAATGGACAGGAAAAAAAGCCAGGGTAGCAATACTCATATCAGACAAAATAGACTTCAAAAGAAGAGCCATAAAGAGAGACCCAGAAAGTTACTTCATAATACTCAAGGGAAGAATCCACCAAGAAGACATAAACATTGTAAATATATATGCATCCAACATAGAAGCACCCAAATACATAAAGAAAATCTTGGAGGACTTCAAGAAAGATACTGACAGCAACATAATTATAGTATGGGATTTTAAAACACCCCATTGTCAAAAATGGACAGATCTTCCAAAAAAAATCTCATCAAATATTTCTGGCATTGAACAATACTCTAGATTAAATGGACTTAACCGGTATATATAGAGGCCTTCATCCCAAAGAAACTAAATACACATTCTATTCAAATGCAACTGGAACATTTTCAAAGATAGACCACATGATAGGTCATAAAACTAACATCATCAAATTCAAGAAAATTGAAATCATACCAAGCATTTTCTCCGACCACAAGAGACTGAAACTAGAGACCAACCCCAGGGGGGAAAACACAAAGTCCCCAAAATCATGGAGATTGAATAGCATGCTATTAAACAATGAATGGGTCAAGAATGAGATTAGGGAAGAAAACAAAAAGTTTCTGGAAAGAAATGAAAATGAACTCACAACAACCCAAAACTTATGGGATACAGTGAAGGCAGTCCTGAGAGGGAAGTTCATATCAATACAGGCCTACCTAAAAAAGATAGAAACATTTCAAACAAACAACCGAACCCTACACCTTCAAGAACTTGAGTAACAACAAAAAAGATAGCCCAGAGCAAGTAGAAGGAAGGAAATAACCAAGATCAGAGCAGAATTAAATAACATAGAGATTAAAACCACAATTCTAAGGGTCAATGAATCCAGGAGCTGGTTCTTTGAAATGATAAACAAAATCGACAAACCTTTAAGCAGACTCATCAAGAAAAAAAGAGAGAGGACCCAAATAAACACAATCAGAAATGAAAGAGGAGAGATTACAACTGACACCACAGAAATACAAAGGATTATAAGAAATTACTATAAAGAACTGTATGCCAAGAAATATGAAAACCTAGGTGAAATGGACAAATTTATAGAAAAATATAATCTTCCAAAACTCAATGAAGAAGAAGCGGAAAGCCTGAACAGACCAATAACATCAGATGAAATTGAAGCAGTAATCAAATAACTCCCAACAGACAAAGGCCCTGGACCAGACCGTTTCACAGGAGAATTCTACAAAGCATTTAAGGAAGAGCTAATTCCTATTCTTCACAGACTATTCCAAAAATCCAAAATGATGGAAGACTCCCAAACTCTTTTTATGAAGCCAGCATCGTCCTAATCCCAAAACCAGATAAAGACACAACAAGGAAAGAAAACTTCAGGCCAATATCGCTGATGAACCTAGATGCTAAAATCTTCAACAGAATATTGGCAAACCACATCCAACAATACATTAAAAAGATCATATACCATGACCAAGTGAGATTCATCCCAGGGATGCAAGGTGGGTTCAATATTCACAAATCAATACATGTAATACATCACCTAAACAAAAGCAAAGACAAAAATCACATAATCATTTGCAGAAAAAGCATTTTGATAAGGTACAGCACTCATTTGTGATAAAAACACTCAGCAAAGTGGGAATACAGGGAGAATTCCTCAACATAATAAAGGCCATATATGAGAGACCTACAGTCAACATCATACTCAATGGGCAAAAACTAAAATCTTTTACACTAAGATCAGGAACAAGACAAGGTTGTCCACTTTCACCACTTCTGTTCAACACAGGATTAGAAGTTTTAGCCACAGCAATCAGACAAGAAAAGGAAATCAAAGGCATCCAAATCAGAAAGGAGGAAACAAAACTGTCATTGTTTGCAGATCACAGGATAGCATACATAAAAAAATCCTATAGACTCGGCAAAAAAACTGCTCAACCTAATAAATGAATTTGGCCAAACAGCTGGATACAAAGTCAATATCCAGAAATCAAAGGCATTTCTGTATACCAACAATGAAAGAGCAAGAGCAGAAGTCAAGAAAAAATCCCATTCAATATAGCAGAAAGAAAAATGAAATACCTAGGAATAAACCCAACCAAGGAGGTAAAAGACCTGTATTCAGAAAACTACACACAACACTGAAGAAGGAAATCAAGAAAGACACAAACAAATGGAAACATACCGTGTTCATGGATTGGAAGAATTAACATCATCATAATATCCATACTACCCAAAGCAATTTACAGAGTCAATGCAATACCTATTAAAGTACCAATGGCATATTTCATAGACATAGAACAAACACTTCAAAAATTTATATGGAACCATAAACAACCTTGAATAGCTGCTGCACTTTTGAGAAAGAAGAGCAAAGTAGGAGGGATCACAATACCTGACACCAAACTGTATTACAAGGCCACTATAACCAAAACAGCCTGGTACTGACATAAAAACAGGCACATGGGCCAATGGAACAGAACAGAGAGCCCAGAAATAAACCCAAGTCTCTACAGTCAATTAATATTCAACAAAGGGGGCAGCAACATAAAATGGAGTAAAAATGGCCTCTTCAACAAGTGGTGTTGGGAGAACTGGACAGCTACGTGCAAAAAAAAAAAAAAAAAATGAAACTGGAGCACCAACTTACACCATACACAAAAGTGAATTCAAGGTGGATAAAAGATTTAAATATAAGCCATGACACCATTAAAGTCCTAGAGGAGAACATAGGCAGGAAAATCTCAGATATTTCACACAGCAACATCTTTACTGATATGTCCCCTAAAGCAAGGGACATAAAGGAAAGAATAAACAAATGGGATCTCATCAAAATAAAAAGCTTATGCATGGCTAAAGAAAACAGTATTAAAATAAAAAGAGAACCAACCATATGGGAAAACATATTTGCCTATGATACCTCAGACAAGGGTTTAATCTCCAAAATATATAAAGAACTCACACAACTCCACTCTAAGAAGAGAAGCAACCCAATTAAAAAATGGGAAAAGGACTTGAACAGACACTTCTACAAGGAGGACATACAGAAGATCCAGAGACACATGAAAAGATGTCCAATATTGCTAGGTATCAGAGAGATGCAAATTAAAACCACAATGAGATACCACTTCACACCAGTCAGAATGGTCATCATAAACAAAGCAACAAACAACAAGTGTTGGAGAGGTTGTGGAGAAAAGGGAACCCTAGTGCACTGTTGGTGGGATTGCAGACTCATACAACCACTATGGAAAACAGTATGGAATTTTCTCAGAAAACTAAAAATGGATTGCCTTTTGACCCAGCAATCCCACTGCTAGGATTATATCGTAAGAACCCTGAAACACCAATCCAAAAGAACCTATGCACCCCAATGTTCATAGCAGCACAATTTACAATAGCCAAGTGTTGGAAGCAACCTCAGTGCCCATCAGTAAATAAATATATCAAAAAACTATGGTATATTTACACAATGGAATTCTATGCAGCAGAAAGAAAGAAGGAGCTCCTACCCTTTGCAACAGCATGGATGGAACTGGAGAGCATTATGCTAAGCAAAATAAACCAGGCAGTGAAAGACAAATACCATATGATCTCACCTTTAACAGGAACCTAAACAATAAAACAAACAAACAAGCAAAATATAACCAAAGACACTGAAATAGAGACCAGGCTGACAGTGACTAGAGGGGAGAGGGGAGGAAATTTCAGGGGAAAGGGGGAAGGGTTTAGAGGAAGAAGTATAAAGGACACATGGGCAAAAACTAGGGGAGTGTGGAAATGGGAGGAAGTTGGGGAGGGCTGGGGGGGTGGGCTGGGATGGGAGCAAAAGACAGAAAACTGTACTTGAACAACAATTAAAATAAAATTAAAACAAAAATAAAGAAATAAAAAAATTAAATAATAAGAGTCCAAGCATGAAATGAGTTTGTTCCCCAAAGTTTTATGGCCCTTTAAGTATGTGACCCTGACTCAGAATAAGCCCTCAGAGTTATCTGAAAGTTATCTATTATTTAATCATTTCTGCCTGACAATGATTGATGAGCTTTATGTATACACCCTGTATTCCTGTGCAAATTGAACCCAATAAAAGCTTGTCAAGGCAAGGGTTGAGGCGCTCTCCCCTTGAATGGCCATGCCATTCCTTTTCCTCCACAGGACTTTGGTGGTTCGTGTGAATTTGTCTCTTCTCATCCATAATGCTGCGACACTGCAGGCCAGTGTCAGCATCACCAAGGTGTCAGGAATTGAAAAGATGTTTGGTCCAATATCAAAATCTTTCCTTCTCTATGGCTAATTTACTACTGCTGTTGCAGAATATTTAACCTGATATCAATTCAGACCAATGATGAACCCTCTCCATCTCATGCAGGGTGATAGCAACCGTTGAGGAGGCCAACTAGACCTTGGGAGTGAGTTGATTCTTTTGGAAGTGATAGTAATTTATCTTGTCTGACCTTGACATATATTGTAGTTATGTGTTTGCCCTTTTCTACCATAAAGGAATTCAGCCAATGCCACTTTCCATGGACTTGAGAAGTTCAGCCATTTGACCACATTATCATGTTGGACAAAGAGAGCCATATTATAGCAAAGTGGATGAGGGGTGAACATGTACCACAACATTCACAAGTCTGCTGACCTAATAGGACAGTGGGGCAACTTCTTGAAGGCAAAGCTAAGGTGCAAGTTTGGAAGTGACACCATGTGGCAATGGTACATCATTCTCCATTACATATCATACATCCCAAATCAAATACCACTATAAAGTACTGTATCCTCAGTAGGCAGAATTCATGGATTTAAAAACAAGGTGGAAATTGGAGTGGCCCCATTTTATCTTACTTCCAGTGACTTGCTTGGAGAATTTGTTCCTCTTTTCCCCAAAACTCTAGATAGGCTAAGTGGGTTTAGAGGTAAGACACTTCCATCATGACCATTAAACTTTCAGTTCCATCTCCTGCGCAGTCATTTCAAGTCCCTTGTGCCAAGAGAACAGCAGACAAGGAAAAGAGCCTCAATCTTCATAAAGGTAATTGACCATGATTGTCAGGAGCTAGGGATCCTATCACAAATGGTGGCGGGGTAAAAAATATATTTAGTACCCAGGTATTCCATTGGATCATATTTTGGTAAGTCCCTGTCAAATTTGATGTGAAATGCACAAATGCAGCAACTATAACTTGAGAGAGGAATGATGACCAGGGGCTAGAACCCCTTAGAGATGGTGGTTGGGTATACAGGTAAGCTACATGGGCCAGCAGAGGTGATGGCCAAGATTTTTTAATATCTAGAATGAGTAGGAAAAAGGGAGGGGACTTTTATCAATGGAAGCTCTATGACCAGCTATGTGATCTGTATTTTGTAACACTAATCTGACTTGTGATAGATTCCCAAAACAAAGCCTAACCAGAACCTTGGAGCTGTTCATAGTGGTGTGCACTGATGAGGCTAGGACAACAGATAAAGAGATGGAAGGACTGAACTTCAGTGGAGGCAGTAGAGTGCCTCCCAGGCTTCCCTTCAGAGCAGGGGTATTCATTTCCCCAGCTGCCAGATGTGTTTCCAGCCAAGTCCTCTCTGAGAAATGGTCTTGGCTGAAGAGGAGGTAGAAAAGAAGAACAAGGTTCTGTTCTCTACAAACTTCAGACCTGTTTTCAGGCTGGTCAGGTTTAGGGAGGGTTACATAAGGAATTCCAAGATCTTAAAACTGATTTTTTAAAAGCTACCCACTTGCCCCCAACACATGAAAAACTTTTATGTACCTCCAAGGGTATTTATATTTTAGTTTAGGGACAACTTATCATCATCATCTGCTGGCACCTGGAATTTCTCAACATTATCCTTCCTGGAATCTGGGCATATACATTCCTACTCACCTCCTTGTCCCCAATATTATGCTTATTTCAGCTAGAGGCATATTTTATAAATTAAAGTCATGCCTCATTTCTCCTAATAACTTTCAGAAGGGTTACCATGGTTCTTGGGATAAGGAAGAAAAACTTCAGCATTGCTTACTGGCCTTGCAAGACCCAGACCCTCCTGGACCCTGGGGTTACCACAAGGTAACCTCTGGACCTACAGTTCTCTTCCTTCACCCTTAGTGATGCCCTCTCACTGCTGTACTTCTGAATATTTTTTCCCTCCTTCCCTCTACCTGCTGGGCTCTATCAAACTTCAGATCTTCATCTGGAATTTTACTTTCTTGGGAAGCTTTTCCAGATCCCAGAGAAGTCAAATCTTCTGTTACAAAGGTGACGGTGTGTTTTGGTTTCTATGGGCAGTTCAGGTTTTTACCAGTTGTCTGGCTACTGCTTACTGCCCCCTCTCATTCACCAATTTAAGGCATCTTGTTCCCAAACCTATAATCCACTTTAATTACATACTGTACTTGTTCTTCATAATAACTACCCCAATTACTGAAAATATGTATGATTTTAGTTTTCAGTACCTGTTTCCTTAGAGAAATTATAAGAAGTATGTATGTCCATCATTGAATTCTCAACATAGAGTAGAATCATTGGCACATCGTAGATGCTCAAGTATTTATTGAATGAATGGAGATTGAAAAAACTGGAACACTGAAATATTATCCAATTGCTTTCATGAAGGATAAAATGCTTTCAGGTCTTGTTTTAATTTGCATTTTGATAACTATAAAAATAGACATTTTCCTTACTATTTAATGTTCCATTATGAATTTTTACTCATATCCTGAGCTCTTTCATTTATTGTGGTCTTTGTAATGTTATTATGTTTGTGAACAACTTAAGAGCCCAATTCTACAGCTGACTTTTGATCACTGGTTACCAAAGACCTCATAACAAACCTCACTTGTGTTCTTTCTTTATCTCAAGAAACTAAGTAAATCTCAGCTCATTCCATTTATTTGAAATAAAGATTAGGTCTTGCATTATTTCCAGCCAAAAAATGAAGGTAGGAATTCTCCATTAGCCACCATATTGTCATTGTATTTCTACCTCTCTTTTTGATTATTGGATTAAAATTTGCTTTTATAGATAAGAAAGCTGCTGTCCCCTTCTATAATGATCATTGTGCTGCTTTCTTGGTTCAGCTGAACGTGTCCTTCTTTCAGATAGTGTAACAAAATGCTAAACTTCAAAATAAACACAGAAATTATAAAAATAAAGATTATCTATTTTTAAGATTTAAGGAGGATACTTTTTAGTAATAAATGCATTGTAGACTTCTGGCCAAGATGGAAGCATAGGTAGATAGATACACTTTGCCTCCTCACTCAATCAAAAGAAGGACAACAACAAATTTAAAATTAAAAAAATAATAATCAGAACTGCCAGAAAATCAAACTGTATGAAAGTGCAACAACCAAAGAGTTAAAGAAGAAACATTCATCCAGACCAGTAGGAGGGGCGGAGATGGGCAGCAGGGGTGGAGAGAACTCATGGCAAGGTGGCTGCTGGAGGAATGGGGTGGACAAGGTGGTGGTTGATGGGGAGGGCAGTCACATGTTCTTGTGCAGATAAATCAGGAGGAACAACTGGGGAGAGAGACAGACCACGCAACCCAGGGCTCCAGCTCAGGGAAATAAAGCCTGAAAACCTCTGACTGAAAAAACCTGTGGGGGTTCAGTTGGTGGGAGAAACTCCCAGCCTCAAAGGAGATTTCATTGGAGAGACCCACAGGGTCTTAGGAGGTACACAAACCCACCCACCTGGGAATCAGCACCAAAAGGGCCCAATTTGCTTGTGGGTAGCGGGCGAAGTGACTGAAAGCTGGCAGAGAGCTGAGCAAGCAGCATTGTTCCCTCTCAGACCTGCCCCACATACAGCACCACTATGCAGCAACATGGGTTGCCTGGCCCTGGCAAATACCTATAGCTTTGCCCCTTTCAATGCAACAGCTACAACAAGATAAAAAAAAAAAAAGCCTAAATGAAAGAACAGATCAAAGTTCCAGAAAAATACAACTAAGCAATGAAGAGATGGTCAATCTATCAGAAGCAGAGTTCAAAACACTGGTAATCAGGATGCTCACAAAAATGGTTGAGTATAGTCACAAAATAGAGGAGGAAGTGAAGGCTATGAAAAGTGAAATAAAGGAAAATGTACAGGGAACCAACAGTGAAGGAAAGGAAACCGGGACTCAAATCAACGGTTTGGACCAGAGGAAGAATTAAACATTCAACCAGAACAGAATGAAGAAACAAGAATTCAAAAAATGAGGAGAGGCTTAAGAACCTCCAGGACAACTTTAAACATTGCAACATCCAAATCATCGGGGTGCCAGAAGGAGAAGAGGAAGACCAAGAAATTGAAAACCTATTTGAACAAATAGTGAAGGAGAACTTTCCCAATCTGGCAAAGACAATAGACTTTCAGGAAGTCCAGGAAGCTCAGAGAGTCCCCAAAAAGTTGGGCACAAGGAAGCGGACACTGAGGCACATCATAATTATATTACCCAAGATTAAAGATAAAGAGAGAATGTTAAAAGCAGCAAGAGAAAAGGAGACAGTTATCTACAAAGGAGTTCCCATAAGGCTATCAGCTGATTTCTCCAAAGAATCCTTGCAGACAAGAAGGGGCTGGAAAGAAGTATTCAAAGTCATGAAAGGCAAGGACCTATCCAGCAAGCTATCATTTACAATGGAAGGGCAGATACAGTTCTTCCCGGATAAGGTCAAGTTAAAAAAGTTCATCATCACCAAGCCCTTAGTATATGAAATGTTAAAGGGAATTATCTAAGAAAAAGAAGATGATCAAAAATATGAATAGTTAAATGACAACACTCACAACTATTAACTGAACCTAAAAAAAAAAAAAACCCACAAAAACAAAAACCAACTAAGCAAACAACTTGAACAGGAACAGAGTCACAGAAATAAAGATCAGATGGAAGGTTATCAACAGGGAGCAGAAGCAGGGAGAATGGAAGAAAAGGTACAGGGAATGAGAAGCATAAATGGTAGGTACAAAATAAACAGGGTGGGGAGTTAAGAATAGTATGGAAAATGGAGAAGCCAAAGAACTTGTATGTATGACCCATGGACATGAACTAAGGTAGAGGAATGATGGTGAGAGGTGGGTACAGGACAGTGGGGAATAAAAAGGAAAAATGGGACAACTGTAATAGCATAATCAATAAAATATATTAAAAATAAAATAAATGCATTGTAATCTAAAGGTCAGATGCATGCAATATTGAATCCTGTTTTTAAAAACTTCCCTCCAAGTCTTGCTTCTGCCTTGTAAAATGCTTATCAGTCATTCAACAATGTTTATTAACTACACCGTTCACCATAACATGTTTAACATTACAGCATTGAATAAAACAGACAGAAATCCCTGCTCCTTTGTCTGAGTTCTGGATACTCAGCAGATGGGATCTACCATGTACACCCACCCAAGGTTCCGTTTCCATACCCCTGAGTATCCCAGTTTAGCTTTTTTTGTCATTTCTCCCAGACTTTGGGGGGAGAATTTTAATAGTGTATAAATTTTTAAAAGTTTAAAAATATATACTTTAGAGACCAAGGCTGTTTCTAGATTATGTTTCAGTGTTTAAAATCCAGCTCAACTCATGTTGTTGTGGCTGATGCTCATGGCACCATGACATCCTCTGTATTTCCATAAAAGAGAGAAAACATATTTTGCTATTGGATCTTCAAGTCAGTTTGAGCTGAAGCAAGCATCCTTTTCTTTTATCATCTTTTATAATCTAGTGTCTATGAGTCAAATGTTGTCATATCCAGCATTAAAGTGTTTTAGAGATTAACCATGTTGTATTTAGAAGGAAAATAGAACTGTTATGGAGCATTTGTTACATATGTTATCAAGTTTAATTATTACAACCACCAGTGAAAATAGTTGTTTTGTGTGGTTTTTTAACACTTGAGGGGACTTTGCCCCAAACCCACATAATTAGGATCACTGTGGCCATTATGAACTCCCTCAGGGACAAGACCAGACACAAGAGTAACCAGCCTAGGGAATCATGAGTGGAATGGGATCCTATCACTCCCCCTGGATCCTGGGGAGGGCAGCAAATCCCTAACACAAGAACTCAAGGAGGGGAGTTCAGACTGGAGTCCAACCTCAGGCTTAAGCTATGAAAAGACAGGACAGAAGCTAGCAAAGAAGTCAACGGGGTGCTGAGGGTGGATGGTGGCCCTATCAAACATATCAGCTTGGGCCCATGACTGTTACGTAAGAAGCACAGCCAGAAATAGGGCTGAGCCTTTGGCAGCAGGTCTGACAAGAATGGGGTGATGGTACACAAGCCATTGCCCAGGAGCAAACACAGAGCCACTGGACTCCAGAGAACAAGAAAGACAAACACCTCAAACACTCTGTGCCTAGGCAATGAGGGGCTTCCTGATGGGTCTCTGCATGACACTTCAGAGAGGAAGGTCACAGCAAAGCAGGGAGCAGCACATTGAATGATTAAATTCAAACTTTTCTGTTCAAAATTTTCATGTTACGGCCTCAGTTACAAAACCCATAAATCCAAGTGAAGGAGAGTACTAACTGAGCTCACTGCTGCCAATGTCATTTTGAATAATTGAAAAGAAAAAGCCAATAATAAATGTTAGTTATTAAATAGCATTACTCTTGGTCCATAAACACAAAATGAGATGATATTTAGTGTGTAGATTAAAAAAGACTGAGAAACTCACATTCAACGTCATGTTCACATAGGCATACTGTCTTTCCAATAGAACCACCAGCTTCTACTAAACTTCTGCTTTAGTATCAAAAGTGATCATTCAAATGGGCTGCACTGCTAATTTGTCAAAAAAAAAAAAAAACTCATTTCCTGGTTTTTCTGATTTTGCCAGTGATTGGGTTCTCCTAGGGAACATCATGGTTGAACATTTGGTAACTGCGTTTACACAACACAACACACACCAAATATTCTCTCAGAAGCCTATTTGTTTACACTTTGGTTCTTTTCATTCATTCCTTTAATAAATGCTTATTGTGCCAAGCACTGTGCTTTTTGTGGGAGAAAGTTGAGAAAGCAAAGACAGATTCTGTCTGTTGCAAATACATATGTCAGCTGAACCTGTAATTCAGCAAACAGCAATGGATTTGTTTCATTTTGTTTTCTGTACACTGGAAACACTGTCTCTCTGTGGTCTGAGCACAGCGCTGTTGGTTACAAGTTTTACCCTTTTATTTGCTGGTTTCATGGCCTTGAACCACAGTCTCCCTCAATTTCTTCACATATATAACTTGGAAAAATAGCCCCTAAACTCAGGGATTAATCAATCAGGGATTTCAAAGGATTTGAAAATCTTTCATAGTTTTGCTGTATTATTTTATTAGGAGTCTTTTTAGTATGCATCATCTGCTGTAGTTTTTTAAATTAGAAGCAATAAGTGATCTGTCCTTTGTGACATTTACACTATTGATCTTTATTCATGATTAATTTTTCTATTAAATGAACCCTTTTTCACTCTTGGGATTTTCCTTCCTATTACAAAGAATTCCTCAGCAAAAGGAAGGCTCTGCTTTCACATGTCTACTTTCGAAATATATTTTTTATGTGGATTTTGGAATTATCTAAGTGTTTTACATTATTTCATTACAGAGGAGGGCAAATTTGCTGATGTAAGATGAGAGAGAGAGAGAACACATATTTAAATATTTCTTACAGAAGACAAGAGGTCTACTAGCAGACGAATATAAAAACTGTTCAAAGTATTTGTTTAGGTTGAAGAAAATAAAACAGAAATGATAAAAATAATTCATGAAGTCAGATATATCTGCTATCTGTGTATAGTAGCACATTAAGTGCAATGAACTTGTTTTTAGCTGTAGTTAAATGATGAATTATATGAGTAAGCTATTTTTAAAGTAGTACCTTATTTATAGTAATTTTTATACCTAGCTTCTAATTAATGCAAAATAAACAACCTACCTAGCACATTCTATCATTACCAAGTTACCTGTGCCTTATAAAAGAATCATTGTTTATTGCATTTTATAATCATGAGTATACGCAAATTTCTTTCACTGACAGTATTTTCCTAAGGTTACTAACGGTACATATTTTTCTGTATGAGTTAGGCCAAAACTTTACTCCATTATAACATCATGAAAATGGTATTTTCCCTCTTTTGGACCAACACACATCCATTTTATCCAAGAATTTCATGGCTCTTCCTTTTAATGCATAAATGCATTCATCCTGTTATACAATATGTCCTGGGAAAAATTCGAGGAAGGGCAATCCCCATCTCTGCCTTTTGTTTTTAAAACAACTTTATTTACTTACAAAACCCTCCTAAAAGCACAAGCGTTCTGGCAGCTCTCTGCCCAGTCATCCTCTCTGTGCGAGCTGAAAAGCGCCTCCAGCAGTACTAACCGGGTTTGTGTCTGGGGTTAAATGCTGTGTTGCTGTGGGGCAATGGCCTGTTGAATCAACAGGAAGTTGCCACTTTATGCTTCAGAAGATGCAAAGAAGGCAGTTCACCCTCGCTACTGCGCCCAGGGTTAACTGGGCAGTCTCAGCCCATTGGTGGTGTGAATTCATACACTGAACAGCAGCTTTCTGAGATCCTGACTAAAACGTCACCTTCCCTAAACTTTTGATCCTTCCCATGACTTTTTCATGAGAGAGACAGAGAACATTCCATCAAAACTGGCCTTACTACAAGATGGGATAAGGTTTCTGAAGGAAAAAAATGGTTCTCCAATGGAGAATAAAAATGGAATACGTTTGATACAGGGAGGCCATTTAAGCTGGGAATGAAAAAATCCCAGTCCTGTGAAATGCAGAGGAGCAGGTTATCAAAGTGAAAGAAAAAGTAAATGTGAAGTCTTCTTTATGGTATATTTCCAAAGACAATTTTTTATCATGTCCAAAGACAAAAAATTGATGATCTCTAGAGTCTCATCATCAAGTATAGTTAAGCTAACTACGTTTACTTTTGACTTTTCATTGTCTATTAATAATCAAAAGGAAGAGGTGAATCAACCAGAAGTAGTAAATTGAACAATAACAAATGTTAACAAATTTACATGGCAGTAGACAGGAAGGGTTGATGCGTACAATTGTCTGCCTCGAGTATGCAGAAATATTTAAGAACAGGCCATCAGAAACTCTGTTTGTAGTGGACGTCCAAATACAGAATAAACCAGAGGTATCCCAGGCAGAGGGGAAAAAAGCCAAAAGAGATTGAGACACGTATCCCGAGAACTCCAAATGAAGCAGGAGAGTTGAGGTGCCCAGGGACATATCTGAAGTCAAAGTTTCTGTTCATCCCAAGAGCACAAGTGAATGACCCTCCAGATCAAGTATCAAGACTTGTTTGTCTTGACAGGATTAAACAAAAAGACAACACTCTGCCTTGGGGTGCAAAATTAAAATATTTATTTGCCATCGTGCCAAGCCTTCAAAAGTTTATCTAACAGAACTTTTTGAGCAATGTCATTATCATGTGCCTTGGTGTCCTTTTCTTCATGCTTTTTATTGTACTCAGATTGCTTCAATTTTGTGGAGCAATAATTTTATAGTTGTCACCAAATTTGGAAAATTTTTGGACAATAGTTTTCAAGTAGGTTCTCTGTTTGTTTCTCCTCTCTCCTCTTCTTTGGGTACTCCAGTTGGACATGTTTGAGGCTGCTTAAAATTGTCCCACAATTCAGTGACACTCTGTTCATTTCTTGTCAGTCTTTTTTTTTCTCTCTGTATTTGTCTTTGGAAAGTTTCTTTTGCTACGCTTTCCAGTTCCCTGATCTTTTCCTCCACAGTGTCTAGTCTGCTACTGTTCTCATCTAGTATGTATTTCTTTTTAGACATTGTAATTTTCATCACTGCACATTTCATTAGACTCTTTATATCTTCTGGGTCTCTGCCTCAATGTTTGCTCAATGCTCAAAAACGTGTTTAAGTTTTCCTATAGTTTATTGAACATATAGAATATAGTTTTAACAAACAATTTAATGTCTTTATTAGTTTTAAATTAATAAATACTTCTGTATTATTTTCAGTTCTGTTTTTGATCTGCTTCTATTTGTCTGCTTCTTTTCATATGGTAATTTTTCATTAAATGGCACACATTGTGTATATTGTCCATGATGAATATTTTTGTATTCTTATAAATACCCTTGGTCTTCGTACTAGGAAGCAATTAAGATACTTGAGAACAGTTCGGTCTTTCCAGGTCTTGCTTTCAGTGGGACCAACACCCTTTAGTCCAGGGTGATGCATGTCCTCTACTCGGGACCCCTCTCATTATCCTACAGGTACTCAATGAATTTAAAGTGTTTTTCTCTATGACTGGTAGCAAGATACTCTATTTCTGGCCTTATGCAAACTTCAGGGACTGTACCCCTGATCTTTTTAAGTAAAGGTAGTTCTTTCCCCATATGAGGGTCATTTCCTTATGGGCATGCAATGACCCTCAGCTGAGGACTTGAGGAGACTCCTCTTCAGATCTTCAGTATGTTCAGTAGATGATAGATAGATGATAAATAGATAGGTAGGTAGGTAGGTAGGTAGGTAGATAGATAGATAATTAGATAGATAATAACTCTTCTCCCTGGTCCTTTATGGAAGTACTCTATCCATTTTGGCCTCTATGGATTCTTAGCTCCATCTCCTCAATTCAAGGAAACAACCAGCTTCCTCCTGGGGAATCATCTTCCTATACTGGAGACACTCTCCTGGGAGTAAATAGTGGTAATTACAGGGCATACCCTGTTTGTTTTCTATCTTTAAGGATCACTGTCCGTGATATCGTTGGATATCACTGGCTGATAACCAATGTCAGAAAACCCTTGTTTCTTATTTTTGACTGTTTCTTCTGATGTTTCATTTAGGAGAGAAACCTAGTCCCTATACCTTCATCTTGGGCAGAAAAAGAATCAAAATAGTCAATATCTATTTTTCTCATGTCATAAAAGTTAAGGGCAAAGAGGAGCCCTTACCTTTTAGATGGAGCAGAGAATCATCAAAAAATGATATCAAATAATAACAAAATCAAATAAAATAACAGAGTACAACAGATAGTATTTATTGATGGCTTTCAGAGTACCAGTCTCCATCTGATGTTCTCATACAAAGAATCATTAAGTTTCTCACTTAATACTCTAAACAATCTTTTGAAGTAGGTACTTTTCAAAACTCCCATTTTATAGATGTGAATATATCCATCTGTAAGAAAGAGAAATTAAATTACCCAAAAAATGATAAGTTACCAGAGATGGGGATTGACCTGGATTGTTTAACTTTAGAGTCTATATTCTAACAGCATAGAAAAACATCAACTAGAACCTGAAGGGAAACAAGAAAATATGGATTTTATTGGCTTTGTTAGATATTCAGTATTTTTATAGTTATTAGTCACATCTTTGCTTTTTTCCAAAGGCCAGTGCAGTCTGAGGAAATCAGGCTATACATCGTTATGAAATCATATATGACTTCACTGCCTCCGCCCTTGCAGGCACACTTTTCTCTACATCTCTGAAGACTATCATCCAGAAAACTTCATCTTAGGTTCTAAGGTGTCCTAACATTTTAGACAGCAACAAAAAGTTTCCTCTTTTCCATGTACTTTCTGAACTGTTTGTGCTCTATGCACTTGTCAAAATCACTGTACTTCACTACATAGGTGCATAGATAGACAAACATCATATGTGAACAAAATTTATATAGTATTTCAGTCAGGAATATGTTTTTTAAATGATCAAGGTTCACCTGGCCAATTTTTTTCCACAGTCTGTCTCTGGCACTGTTGAATTTGATGTGCGGAAGTCATATGTTACAAAGGTGTCATGTTCAAAGGTATTGGTGGATTTCATCTACCATTTCCTGTCTTCTGAGCCTTGGTGTAAATTTGTACAGGCTGTAGTATTAGGTGGGGTGTAAACTTGTGGAATGCAGAGGAGCAAACTGTTTACAGGTTTTGTGGTTAGGACCCCACATGTCCTGCAGCAGAGCTCTGAGCTCGGCCAGCACATGTAGCTGCAGCTCTGGCATCTCCACCCAGAACAGGCAAATCCCTTCTCAATCATGTGCCTTCTAGACCATGGCTACAGACCTTCCTCCAAGTCCCCTCAGCCACTGTCCTCAGTCATATGTCTTCCATCACCAGGGTTGCCATCTCTGCACCAGAGACCTTTTTTTAAAAGTCACTGTACAATTTTTATAACTAAAAAGTATGTATCAGAGTATTTACTGAGGAGCACAAATAGAATGAAGATCCTATCATTTGAGGGGCAAAAGAGAAAGATATATAGGAGCCTCAGATTCAAAGGCATGGTAACCTCCATAGGAAATACTCACAGATTAGAGAGTGTATCAGTCAGGATAGCCTAGGGTACTCTCCTCACTAGCAAATACCCCTCACTTCTCAGAGGTTACAACGGCACAACTTTATTTCTTGCTCATATTCTATGTCTGTCTTGCATCAGCTTTGGCTCTGCTCAGTGCTTTCTTCAATCTGGGACCGAGTCCGATGGAACCACTATCTGTGACATTGTCAGTCTTGTTACAGGAAGAAAAGAGAAATAACTGGCACCATGAGCTGGCCTGTGAGGCTTCTGCCCAGAGACAATGAATGTCATTTCTTCTCACAGTGCACTATCCACACAAGTGACATGGCACTCAGCAGGGTAGGTGCTGTACTTGTGCAGTCCTCCCAGTTTTCCTATTAGAAGAAGCACTTCCAGTCCCATGGCCAAGCCTGACATCGATGGGCAAGGAAGTGTAATGCCCCCCGGGAAGAAACATGAATATTTTAAACAATAACAAAATCTAAGGAATAAGGCCTTCTTCAGTACTCGACCATACATTCTTCCAGTGAGCGCAGAGCTGCAAATTGTGAGGCCCTGAACACGGAAGAACAATGCCGGTACATATGGAATTGGCAATGGAATAACTAAGTCATCACTCCCATCAGAAAGTGTGTTGTGGGGACAAAGTTACAGACCCAAAAATCATATATACAAGACAGCATATCCTCAATTCCCATGTTAGCATCTGCAGGGTAGTGCTCAGCCCCCTCCCTGTCTTGTCCATGTAACGCAGTCATGAAAAATTCAGAAGGTAGATGTCAGTCAATAAAGAGAATAAAAGCTGTGCTCCTATCAGGGACTTGAATAAAAAGATGTTCTCTCGGTTTAAGGACCTCACAGCCCTGGGGAAACAAGGTAAAATGGAGTTTAATTGTCTCACTTAAGAAACTGAGATTATTTTATTCACATAAAACTGTCTTACATAAAAAGATATAATTGCTGAGACCATAGACAACACCCAGGAGAGGGACTCTCTGAATCGGTAGCAAGTTTTTAAAGCTGCATTTCCCTTTTCTGTGTGTGGTGCTAAAGATCAATTTATCTATAGACTTAGGAACAACAAGCTGCATAGAAAATTACATAGTGAAACCTACAAGAAAAGATCACTTGGAAAAGAATCCTGGATGGTGTGAATAATTTTGAGAACAGAACATGCAGCATGAAAATACTTTAACTGTGCTGCATGTCCACAGCAGACAACCATGATGATGTATTAAAAACTCCCTGGCAAAGACTGTCAAGTTATCAGGGCAGAGTCTCAAGCTGACCAACCATCAATTCCAGAAAATGTCACTTCCTGCAAAGCTTTCCCTGGCTAGAGGTGGTGTTGTAATTGTGTTCTTGTTATATGTCATTACAAATAACACACAGGCACATAATGTGTGTGCAAAGCGCGTGTTACAAACATTATTCTCTGACAAGAGAATATCAGAAAGTCTCTCTTTCTCTCTAATTATATATATATATATCAATTTGAAATTTATAATATCAATTTATAAATTTCCTAGTTATGAAAACTATACAACCACATATAATGTGTCTATCTATTATATTAATTTTATGAGCAGAAATCCATGCTAAATAAGAGAAGACTATAACAACATAATCACATGTAACACTTTGAACACTGAAGTCTAACAAAGTTAGCTGGGTCATGTTAATCCCAGCCATGATTGTTAGGAGATGAGGAGAACACCGAGGTCCATACCCCAGCAGACAGTTATTTTATGAGGTGGGAAGAAGAAAGCAAATGAAATGAAAAAACACAAAGCAAGAAAACCAAGAAAAAAAGAATCAGAAATAAGGAGTTCATCAAATATCAAATGAAATAAAGTAAGAATTGAAAAAAGGCCACATTATCTGCTACATCTGAAGCTGTTAGTGACCTTTTAAAGAGTGATTTGGAGAGAGTTGTGGGCCAAGTTCATCTGCAGTGTCTGAACAGTTCAACCCCTGCCTGTTCATATCAACTATGCACAGTGTCAGGCAGGGTGGGCATGTTCTGTACACTATTAGTCCCGGCCTTGTAGAATTCTGCTCTAACTCTGTGATTTCCTAGACCATGCCATGATAAGAAACGCATTTTACACACTGTAAAACCTCACATGTGCGTGCATCCACCCATACACATGCACACACTGGTACAAGAGTTTCATTAAGTAACCAGTCTTTCCTAAATGCGATATCTGCTGACTTTCACGTCTACTCTATGCTAGTTAATTAAAACCATAATAATCATGACCAACTAAAAATTATTCCACCACCACCAACTGGGATGCTTGCTATCAGCGTTGGAGGAGTAGACATGGGTACCTGATGCAAGGAGAGTAGGGCCAGCAGCACACGCCAACACCATCTTCCTTGAGCTTTCTGTCTTCCTTGAGAATTCTCCAGCTGTGCTACTGAGCTGGGGGGACAAGGTCCCTGGTCCTCGGAGCAGGAGTCTTGGCAGCACTGACTGCCCAGGGCAGTGGACTCTCTATTGCAGGAACTTCAGTTGTTAGTGAGGGGAAAACAAGGGAAAGTGGGTGGATAGGCCAATGAGAGGAGCTGACATTCACAAGGGATTCCAGGTTCCAGCGCTGCTGCACCCCAACGATCTTCAACCCTCAGATTCACTTTCTTGCAGAGGCCTCTACTTTAAGCTACAGACATTAACTGAAGACATGGAAGCAGGCCTTCTCCCCAGGGTATAATTGCCCAAGGATGGAGTGATTGTAGTGTGTGTGTGTTGGGGGGGGGGTGGTGGTAGATGAGGTTGTGGAAACATGGAGGAGCAAGCAGGACATAATTTCTCTCCTTTCCTTACCCTTTCCTATTTTATCTTTGCTCTTGTACACATGCCACTGATTTTGTCACTGTGTGCCCTTCCCCATGGCCACACAGTTGGACTAACGTTGGAAAAGCCCATGATTTTTCCAGAACCTGCCACATAGGCAGAGACCAAGTAGCTTCCTCATTCACTCCTCTGGGTTAGAAGGATGTCTCCATCCTGCACACTCCCTCCACCCCCTTGCCCAAGCCCTGCTGTGTTCTAAGAGAAGGTGTGCAAGGTACACAATGTGCATTTAGTGGGTGCTTCCTAGGTATTTGAAGGGGTGTTTCCTTAATCTCTCCGAAGCTACTTCTTGTGCTACTAATGTTCAAAAAACTAACAGACATGGAGGTGGAGCACCCCAGAGATCATAGTGTGTTTGCTGAAGGGGACATAAATACTGAAGTGTCTTTCCTCTTCCCGCCTAGGGACACATGTGTGCACGGTGCACATTCAGACACTCACTGGCATATGTCCGCTTAGGGTTGTCCTTGTTCCAAGTTCCACACTTTGCAGCTTCATTATTCTCCTGGCTTCTTTTTTCCCTCTCTCTGCTTCCAGATGACCTGGCAGTGAACCCAGGGTTGTATCCTTTGGCTATTTTCTAGTTGGTATTCTATCCTGGTCTTTCCTTGGTTACTCTGCTTCTGGAGGAGAAGTTTCCTCTGAAAGAGAAGTGCCGTGAAACAAGGGCGGCAAAGAAAGGCTGTTGACAAACAGACACATCACTTCATGGTCTTGCTTGGAACCAAACTGTTCTCCCTCTATCCTGTGCAAATGCAAGTAGAGATATTTTCTGTTTGTACTGAATACAAAACCTTTTGGAAGGACCGCTGACCACAAAAGTCACAATTAAGTCAGTCACATCTTTCCTCTCTAAGTTAAAAATAGGACCCAGATTTTTTCAGTTTTTAAAGTTTTCCTAAAGTACGTTTCAAAGAACACTTTGATAAGATATAGATGATTACCAAATAAAGGTCAGACATGCTCCAATATGCCATCCCTGGCATATGTATGTAAAGAAATTCTAGAAGAAAAACCTTCAACACACTATTAACTTGACACAAATATCTATTTTCTGGAAAAATTATAATGCTAAGCACAGAATCTCATAATAGGTAACATTTGTTCAGCATTTACATCACAATATGAGGGAAACTATTAGCTCTGTTTTATAAAGAAGAAGTGAAGAGACGCAAAGGCTAACTTCTCCAGAAGTTAGTGAGTGGCAGGTAGTGAGTGGCAGGTGATGAGTGCCAGGTCCAAGATTTAAACCTAGTTCATCTTGCCAGTCTGCATGCTTATCTACAGAAATATATCCTCTCAGTTTTAACATCCAACTCAAAGGAGCTAAGGAAAGAGCCACTTTACTATTGGTCCTATAATTATTGCTTTATGGTGTTGCCTTGCAAGCAGAATATAATGAATTGAACACTGTTGTATCAAAAACAACTAGATGCTATCTATCAGGAAAAGAGCAGATAAAAATGCAAAGGCAATCATCTAAATTAACTCCCCAAACCACAGGATAAATCTAGCTTCACTGGAGGGCTTAGAGAGATTGCTTTGTTCATTAACAAATGTAGGGGAAGTGACAGAAATCGGCCAGACTGCCTTGTTTTGAAAAAACATCTCACCTGGGGAAACATTGCTTGCACAAGTCCACACCAGTTATTCCCACTGGGAGTCAGATGCTTCATCAGTTTATCATCGCATCCATCAATGGGTTTGTTGGGTAGAAAAAGCAAACTCATTTGATTTTTTTGTGTGTTGGCAAGGATAAGGGATTAAATAGAAATAAGCTATAGGAATTTTAGTTGTGGGCACAGGAAAACGATCTAGGCTCTGTCATCCCTTTGGCTTTAACTTTTTTCTCACCTGGAAACTTTGATGCCAAAATATTATCAATTTCCAAACAGTTCTGATAACCAAGCAATGTATGTTCAAAGGATTCAGTTTATAAGAAATAGACATATAGGCTTTTTCTAAGAAAAAAAAATCTGATTTTATTAGGATTAAACAGTCAGCGCACAATACAGTTGCTTAGAAACATTCCTTTTTCACACACAAATGCAACATAAATTGCCTTTAAACAAGGGGATCAAATGTCACTAAAGAAAAATATCTTCCCAATAACCAAATCCTTTACCAAAGATGACATATCCTTTGATATCTGTCCTCAAAAGCAATCTTTTGTTTCATATCATGGATGCAAACTGGAACCCATGCAGAGATTTTACTTTTGTTGTCTGTCTTCAAAACACTTCCAACGCTCTGCTTTCCAATTCATAAGACTGTACCAGTTTAAGGCATCTAGATTAGATTCAAGACTCTTTTGTGACATTTTCTTTTTCGCCAGTGCTGTTAGAAAGTGTTCTGGTGGAGCCTTTGGCCATTCTGTATCTTCTGCTGCATTTTAATTAGTGATTTGCCCAGTCAAAAATCTATGGGACATGGGACTGTACAGCACGCCTCTCGTGTCCCTGACCTCATTGGTGAGTGTGTTTGGAATTGGTTTTATTATGCCTGCAAACGATGATGCTTATTTTCAGATCTTTGCTTCAGGGGTAAACATCTTTGAGTGTTTTACCTGTATTTTCAAATTGGTTGGAATGCTGAACAAGATTCAGAAAACCATTGAACTGGATGTGATCCCAGGTTTCTGAAGTTTCCCAAGCTTTAATCTCACACTTCACCTCTGGCTCCCTTTGGCACACTTTCAGGGACAATACGGTGCAGAACCAGTGCCTAGCACATGCGAAGTGCTCTTTATATATTTGCTGAATAAAAACACAGGGATGACTTTATATTATATTTCATAGTAACTTTAATTTTTGCAGTATAGGTCTAGAACTACTTCTATTGTAAAATAAATCTGATATTTAGAAAAACATCCTGAACAAAGTTATAGCTTAGTGAACTACCCACCACTCAGGTTTGGCATGGACCTTTAAGAACCCTTCCGATGCCATCTGTCATCTGTCTCCCTGAAAACCCTTGCACACCCTGACTTTTGTAGTAATGACTTCTTAAAAATCTCTATGATTTATTCACTCAACTGTGCTCTCTCGTTTGTTACTGATTAGGCTTGCCTATTTAAAATAAATTAATTTATCTTTTAAGTCTCTTTTAAGTTATATTCCTTGCTCATCTGTTTATTTTGCTGTTAATTAAACTGTTGAGAAAATCAGGGATACATAGAGCATATCCCACAATAGAATCTCCACAGCTTCAAAAGAAATTAGTGAATAAATGGGGAAAACTCTCCTTAGCACACAACTCTCTTTCTCTTTCTCCTCTCCTCTCCTCACCTCTTGTGAGTAAATATTTACACAAGCGTTTATTGATTTGAGTGTGAAAGAGAGAGAAACATTGATGTCAGGGAGAAACATCCATCGGTTCCAACCTACATATGTGCTCTGACCAGAAATCAAACCCTCAACACTTTAGTGCACGGAACAACGCTCCAACCGACCGAGCCAACTGGCCAGGGCCGGATCAATAACACCTTAACACAGAGCAACTCCTTCTTTGAGGTGATGGTTCAGAATACAAAAAAATAATAATCATTATTTACTAAATATCAACTCCTTTAAAACCTGGTGGATTTACAAATTTTGGTTGTGAAATTTTAAATTAACAGCAATAATTGGGCCTTAAACTTACAATTGTTTTCTTGTTTGTGAAAGCATCAAGCCAATGAATTTTGTGATGATAGAAACTTCCTTTCATTTGAGTATTATGAATACAGGCAGATGATCATTAGAAATTTTGATAATACATGTCATGTATGAATTGAAAATAATGGTAAACTAATTGATTCCAATTATAGTTTTCTTTTGTTATGGTAATCTATTTTACTTGGAAACAATATTATACCGTAATCCTTACTGACCTGCCCATGGGAACAAGAACATACTTGTAAGATATGATACACCTTTTTGTTGATATGAAATGTGCAGCATGTATACAATGGTCACATAGATTTAGGTCAGGTGGCAGTGATGTGGAGACAGACCTCAGGGACTTAAGAATGACCAACAGGCCCCATAAGCTGAATGCTGCCATATTTTCAAGTTAGGCTCACTTTTTTCTAGAAATATTTTCTTGGGTAAGACTTCTCACAAAAAAAAAAAGATAATCTGAGTCAGCAGGAATCTAGATAGTGAGGGTGCAGTGATTAAAGACTTATGTGATATTGATGTGGACTCATAATCTTTTTAATTTAATAATATAAAGGTTTATTATCATACCATTTTAGCTAATAGTTATTGAGCACATGCTAGGTAATTTGCCTGCATATTACATATTTCTTTCATTCTCAACACAGACATATAAGGTAGGTATTTTTAGTATCCTAATTCTACAGATGAAGAAGTAGTAACAAATATTTATTATACCAAGAACTTTACACATCAACTCATTTAACTCTTATAACAACTTCAAGAGGTAGGTCGTTTTATTTTCTACATTTTACATCTGATTTTTTACTGAGACGTGGAGACTATCATGTGTCCAGTTTTGCAGTGTCTAACAACAAGGCTTCCAACCCAGTTAGGTCTAAATGCATCCAGAGGATGAGTCTGTAAGCCTCAAAGCCCCTGAATTAAACTCTGATACAGCCTTCAAAAATCCTTGCTCTGGGGATTTTCCTGTTTGTTAACAACACAACTTTAAGTGTCGATCGTGAAGGATTAAGGAATACAGGAGGCCTTCAGTTATGCTATACTTTCGCATCCGGCGAAGGAGTCCCAGTTGAAATGATATGAGCCTCAAATGTACACATAATCAAGTGATTTTGAACTATCAGGCCCATGCTGACTGCTAGGGAATGTCTTCATTTCAGAATTACATATTGTTCTGAAATGTCTTCTCCCAACTGTGTTGCAAATTGCTAATTACTCATGTCAGGTTTCCTGATTGATGATTATCCTGGTGACCACCTCATGGCATGTGTGCGCAACAGTTATATGGAAACAGATATAGCTGATGTTAAAACAAAAAAAATGTACAGAAAGGCCATATTGTTCCATGGGTATATCTGACAGGTTGAGGCATTGAGAATGTCTGGGAAAGGTACCAATTCTTACTGAGAATACCTGGTCCAGGAAATATGATTTATTTAGTTAAAACCAGTAGGAAACACCCACAACCAAACCAATTGAGAAAACAGAGCTCGTGAGAGTGGTTGTGGAAATTCCAATAAGCAAACAGAGGCTACTGCAATGAAGTCTTTCGCTTATCTTTCTCCAGTTTTGTGCACGTCTTTGCTGGATCAGTAAGGGTAACTTTCTTCGAAATTATAGTGATAATAAATTAAGGTTCTGTGATTTTCAAAGATTAGTGTTTATATTTGATCAGGTGGTTTATTCAGAGGGACATGGCCATGTGCTCAGGGATACCCTGTGGAGGGTTAAAGGCTAGACTCAGGTCCCAGCAGGTCATCAGTTATCCATGTGCCTGAGCGTGGGCCATCCATTAACCCCTCTGCACCTGGGTCTCCTGATACGTAAAATAAGAGATTGGACCAGCTGATCTCAGAGCTCCTTTCAGTCTAATTGAACGGACCTTAGTGTTACAAAAACAAGAACCCTGGCATTTTACCAGATGTTTTCCCCACAGTGCATATAGTAATAGTAATTTTCTCTTCTTTCTCTGTTATACTCAAGAAGCCCTGAAAGCTGCTGTTCACCTTGGCAAATGGCTATTCCAACATTTCTCTTTTGACACAGTGATAAATGGAAACACAGCAGAACCATCACTTTTTCCTTTACAAAGGTTAGGCAAGAGTAGAGAGGCAGAAAGTTCTTAGACTAAATACTAAGTAAAACGTAATTCTATTTCCCAGGCCTAGCTTCTCAGGCAGATGGGAGGGATGCCCAGCCCTCAGCCCTTGGGCTTTCACCCATCTTTTGGAAATTGTTCATTTCCATCAATTTGGAATCCCTCCTCTCCTGAAGGTGTTGTCAAAAGCCATAATGCACATGTATCATATTTGCCAAGGATCACTTAGCAACGGAAACTTATGTTCTGCCAACTTCCTTTTTATGCTAACAACCTAGATTTTACAGAAACTGTGTTTTCTAGACGGCTTTACAGATTGGAAAGAGTGACAAAGGAATGCCTCATCACCAGCACAGACAGACACAGGCACTGGCTACCCTGCGATTTCTGGGAGAATTTCAGATACTGTATAACAGTGGCACACCATTCAGAAGCAATTTATTTTTAATCAATGGCTATTAATCAGCTGCGGATTGACATCAGCTACCTCATAAAGCTGATGACAAAGTGCTGTATTTGTGAAGAAATAGCAACTTGATTTTAGCCACAAACATTAAAAGCCAGCATAAAACTAATGTGTTGCCCAGGGGTATTGGTGCATTAGCATGTTTACTCCTTGCAAGGAAACAAGCCACATTATCTTACAGGGGAAACATTATTGTAAGAGTTTGATTTGTCCTGTGGTGTGAAGGATAAAGTACAATATCTGAGACATTATTTTAACTTAGTTCTTCCACTTACCTTTACTGGTGCTGTTTGGTGATAGGAGATGAATATTGTATGATCCATTACAAAGTAAAAAAAAATTCTCTATGTTTGAATATAATAAATGCTCCTTTTTTAATGGCAGGCCCTTATGAAGTGATTTAATATATATGATTTGCTTTGAGCGTAATTATGGCAATAACAAAGAACAGAATAGGCAGAATAGTGTTTTTCCTTCTATGAAAATCAGGGCTTCTCATTCATTATCCTGCCTACTAATTTTACAGATACTATATATAGTTAATTAATTTTTCTTCATGTTTCTTCATGAGATTATTAGGTGATGAAAGAAAAAAGGTGATATTGTTCTTTTTTCATACAAGTCATCCTAAATGTGGGTTCAAATTAATCATAAGAGAATTGTTCTAAAATTATCCACTAATTTTCAAGAATTCCTCACATCAGCTGTTACAATAAATGAACAGAGGTTTTCACAGGTAACTTTCCAGACCAATTAAAAATTTTTCCACACTTCTCTTTCAAGGTATGTAGGACCAAATGATTAAATGACTTACTTTACACCCAAGCCATCTGAGGTTGAAATTAATTAGCTGATGGCAGTTCAACAGCAACTTGATGGGCAAACTCGATGCTATTTTCTCTTTCAGGGTGTGTACTAAAACAGGCCATTTCTCCACTGTTTCCAGTAACCTGTTTGTTTTAACAATGATTCATTTGACATGTACTTACGGGGTATCTGCCATGAACCAAACATCAGGCAGAGACAGGAATATATAGTAAAGTCAAGCTCTCCTGGAGCTTCCATTTTACTGGGGGGCAGGGCAGAACGTTGTCATTCCAAACAGCCAATGAGTGAATGAACACATGAGGAAAATTCAGAGTGGCAAGGGCTAGGAGAAGACAAACAGCATAATATTTGGGTTGCAACTCTCCCCTTGCAAAGAGCTTCACCAAATGGCTTTCTGTCCCTCCACATTATGGGAGTGGACACCTGCGAGGCACGTGTTCCTATCTGTACACTTTCCTTGGTGCCATTTGAACTCTCTAAATGGTTGCGTTGCATCCAACATAGAACACGGAGTACCCTGCTCACAGAAGTCAATTTTGTGAGCACAATAGTTTTTTCCCTCTCTATTTATTTTGAAAAAGATAAATACAAAATTTTCTTTCTATAGTACCTACAAGGAATGCATTGTGAAAGTGACATGATACAAATAATGGAATCTGCAAATGACAAGGACTTACTGTGACACTATAATAAACAAAGATCATAAAAGCCTAGAAATGGCCATAAAAGAGTTTGGTTTTATTTTTTAAAATGGACAACCAGAAAGTCTTATGGGTTGATAGGATCACACTGGGTGGTCCTAGTTATGAATTAATCTCAGTCCATTGATGAAGGAAGGAAATTGGAAGAGTGGAAAAAATAATTTCAGCAAGATTTGCCTGATTTCAGTAGACTGTTCCCTCACAAATGGCAAAAAGCACAAAAGTTTTGGATCACCTCAGCCATTATTTTGGAAGTATTAATTAAATGCCTACAGTGTTATAGTCATTTAGGAAGTGTTATGAGAGACAATAAAGAAGAAAAAGATAAAATCTTTATCTTTATTGAGTTCACAGTCTAAGATTACACTTTAAATATCATAGAGCTTATGTAGTATATCAGGAGTTTTGAGATTCATATACTTCCCAAAATAGTGGCCTTCAGACCTGATGAGTTGGAGTTGTAGGTTCTCTGAGGTAGAGGCAGCAACAGCAATGGAGGCAGTGAGAGCAAAGGGCTGGACCTCAAGTCCCAGAGGTTCCCTCTCCTTCCTGCCCACACTATACAAGCAGGCAGTTTGCACCTATATGGGAATGCTGGGGAGCAGAGAGTGAAACTTACCGGGCCCCAGACTTCAGAGCATCCTGCCTGCACTGAGCATATAGTACTTGGAGAGACTTAAACTGCCCACTCAGGCCAGCTGCGGCTCGTTCTCGGATGTGCCTCAGTGGATGCCACAACTTGGATGCAGAAAGGATTTGGTAGAGCTGGTACAATGGTCAACTCTAATATGATAGCGTTTAACTCTTTATTTGGGGTGGTAAAATGGTGATGCTCTAATTTTTTCATTAGTTTTTTTCAGCCATATACCAGAAAACTTTTATAGAATGAAACTTTCCCTCATCAGATCTGATTACAGTGTTCATATAGGAAAGGCAGAATAAATGCTTGCGTTTTTCCCTTTATTTGTCAGTTTTCCAAATAGTTGGCTATTTATCTATCACTTTCTAAACAGGCAAGAAGACCAATGAGGTTATTTTTTATAAGTAATACGATTATGAGCAAATGGATTTAAATTCATTTGATGTATTTCGATGCAATTATTATTGACGTTCAGAGTGTCCATTGGCCAGTGGGGATTGCTTCAAGTGGATTCCTGAGCCTTTCTACACTTTCTTAGTTATCTTTGATAGTTTTCATGCTGTGAGGAAGCCTACCTAAACTAACTCATTCAATGACTCTATGTGTAGAAGCCCCAGACTCACATTTAACAGATGCCCAGCAGCCTCCAACAACTCCATTTCCTGCTCTGGCTTCAAACAGCATCTGACTATAGGCCTGAGAGACCCCAGCTCAAATTGTCATGATGAGCCACTCAGCTGATCCACAGAATTTCTGAATCACAGAAACTGAAAGAGAGATTAAATGATCATTGGTATTTTTAAGTAATTTAGTTTTCTGGCAGTTTTTTAAAATAAATCAGCAAATAACCAAAACAGAAAGTATTAAATATGTGTGTTCACATACCTATGTAAAAATAAAAAAATAAGCCAATATCTATTTTAAAAGCTACTAGTAATTGGAAAGGGAGAAAAAGGAAAGGTCAAGAAGTTGAAGCTATGCTTCTTTGTCTATACTACACTTTGTAGATGTAGTTTTGGAACTATGCAAATGTTTTATATAATTATACATAATTTTACAAATCAGTACCTAAGAACTAAAACAAAAATGGGATAAATGAACCTAAGTGTAGATCACAGTGGTGGCTTAATCACACAGAAGAGTTATTTCAAATGACTCATACAACATAGTAATTTCACTGTGCCTTCTCAGTGGCATACAATGCAAGGACAAAAGGAACTAAAAACGAAAACAAAATAAAACATGAAAACTTAAGCTATGTTCAGAATCATATTAATAATAACATTGTCACTATTTTCTAAAAGAATTACTATATAATTAAAATCAAGCAAATAACTAATTGTTTTTTCCTTTAGAAATCAAAATCTATAACATAAAAAGGTACAAAATCAAACAAGTCTGTGTTGTTGCTTGAAACCCTAGAAACTCACCTGCCTGGTAATATGAACCAGTTCTGTTTCCTGAGTTGCAACTCTCCCCACATGCTCCAAGGATGGGAAGCAGGGGTGAGTGGAATCCAGAATACACTTTAATCGTTGCTAGGGAGCACATTGACATGACAAAAATTCTGTTCTCTTTCTACTTCTCCAATATTTAATCATGACAGCATCAGGAGAGAATGAGAGAGAGAGAGAGAGAGAGAACATGAAGAACATGGGGAAAGGGAAAACAAGGAGGAGGGAGGGAAGGAGAGAAGCAAGGAGGAAAAGATGGAGAAAAGGAAGGAAGGGAGGGAGGGAAAGAAGAAGAAAAGGGGGAAAGGAGTGGGATGGAGAAAGGGAAGGAAAAGAAACATATAAGAAAAATAAAAAATAAATACATGGGCTACTTTCTGATTCAGTATCAATTTAAGCTACTTTAATGGCGCAAAGAATGCATACCCCCACTCAATTTAAAGTGCTGTTCATATTTCAGAGTTTCAAACAACAAGAAACACAGCATCTTTTAGGGAGCTTGAACCAGTTTTGTCCTCATCCCAAATACTTAGGTAAAGCTTAGCCCACATTTCCTGATTCCCCCAGTAAAACACCCATAAGTTTATGAAATTTTCTCAAAAACTGACCATAGAAGTTAAAGATACTTCCAGTTATGCTGTAAATGCTATGGCAAATGGGTATCTGCCTAGATAATCTATCTTTATTTCAGTTCTCATTTTTAATAAAGTTTGGTATAGTCTACTACCTTTGAAGGGAAAACAACATTGACAAGATTGGAGTAATGATTTGCTTGTGATTACAATACCTTTGCTCCACAGAGTTGAATTTTATACAAGCCTTGTGCAACCCTGTTATGCTACAGCCAGGATCCCAGGGTCCAGTTCTTGAGTGACAACTGATCCAGAGTGTGAGCTCACATAAGTAATTCAGCTGCTAGGCATAGCCTTGCCCAATGGTCACAATGGAGAAACCAATGCTTTCCACCATCTACCTACACAAGATTTTAGGGACAGAGAGCATAGTTGCCAAACCACAACATTATGTCCACGTTTTGATTTTTTTCATGACTCATATTCCAAAGAGTCAGAATTTATTGGGCACATCTATGGGTCCAGCATGAAAGAATTGTAACAACAAACAGGCACAGATCCGGGATAAATATTTTCATCAAGGAGAGACTTTCATTCACTTTCCTTGGCAACATCCAGCATTTTTCAGCTGGCTGTTTTTTATTACTCATCCTGAAACATTGGTGATTGTTTTCTAAGTTTCTGAACTAGTTACCATGGACCTGGCAGAAATCTGCCTCTACGTTAAATAAATAAATAAATAAATAAATAAATAAAAGGATTCAGGACAGTAACTGAAGGAACACCGAAGGCTGTACAGATCGTCCAAGGGTGGAAGAAATGTGATCTCTCTGCATTCCTGAATTCCTGCCTGACCTCTACATTCTGTGAAACTGACCCGAGGCCAGTTCTGTCAGGATATCACTTGAGAATTTTTCTAGTCCATTAGTGTAAATACTTTAGAAGTAAGGACTTCTTTTATAATACCCTCTTTCTAAATGAAAGAGTAGTTTAAGCAATCTTGGTCAAAACCATGCCTCTCCATATTCTACTTTTGAAATGATGCATGCAATAATCCCAACCCATTTCCTGGACTCAGGTTGTGAAGATCTTTGTTTCCTTTAAGTAAATATGTTTTCTTTGCATCACTGCACAAACACTCATTAATATTTACAATATTTGGGAACACCCTTTCTGAACCACACACTTTGGTTTTCTTTAGCCTTTCATTCTTCTCGTGAAATACATGTTAAAGATTATTTCTTTTCCAAATGAACACCTGTAACATATATCCTAGCATCCTGTAAGATCTGGAAAGAGGAAGTCGTGTAATGATTAGCATTGCAAAAATTTTCACTTCTGTTCCTGTTTATTAAGCAAATGTTCTTGGAAAGACCCTTAAATTGTAATTTAGATGTTGCATATACATATATATTCTTGGAATTTTACTCAGATTTTTCTGTACAGTTTGCAATGCCTTAAAACACTTGCATTTGCACTTAGCTACTCTTCTGAAGATTAGTAGAACTAGTAAAAATGATCAAATTATGAACAATTTAAACATGAAATTTTGAACATGCATGCCAATTATTTTCATTTTCTTTCTTCTCAGCTCCCACTTGACCCAAAGTCTCAAAGATTTGAGGAAAGGAAAAATCTAAATTACCAAATGGTTTGTATCTTAGTATTCATCCATTCCCTCTTTGCCCCTTTAGTGTATAAGCTCAATTGTAGCCTGCCTTGGTTCATCCATAGTGGTCATGGTGACTCTCAAATGGCAGCACTTGTAGGGCTACCTAGGTGATAAGAGTGACAGGTTTGGCCTGGGCCCTCAGCTGAAAAGAGGAACAAGGAAAGTCAGCTTCCCAGGTATGTCACTGATCACCATGTAAGTAGCCTCCAGGGAGGCAGTGAGCTCTCCAGCATTAAGAGATGGAGACAAATCTGTTTGCTGGTCAACTGAAGCTTAGCAAAACTTATCTTCTTTTTTAATCTGTGGTGAAATATTTCTCAATAAGCAAAAATTTATAACTGTCACTGAATCTCTATTTGATAATTAATAATTGTACAATAACCATAGTTCTTCTGAGCTTTGTATTTGATAGTATAACATACGCAGCATTGTTGCCCTAAATGAGATCCCTGAACCAACTACATCAGCACAGCCTGGAGAGATGTTTCAGAGTTCCACCAAAGAAGCAGTCAATCGGAACTGGGGAGGATAAGAATTGGGAAATTGTATTTTAATAAATTCTGATATACACTGAACAAGTGACTAATTTTAACCATAGTATAAGGAACTACAGTTTACAGAAACTAAGATATGAGAAATATAAATACTGTGTTTTAGAACCCATTTTTGTTACTTTGTGATAAGTAGCATAGTGATGATATAATGCTTTTTTTGTTTGTTTTAAAACCAAAGTGGGAAAGACTCCAACATATTAATTAGCACCTTAAAGGTTCTCTGTGTCACAATGGTGATCACCATGTACTAATCAGTATATTTTCTTTTAGATACTCAATATTCTTTCTAAATAAATACAAAAAAAGTGCTATGTGATAAAGAAGCAGGAAATGAATGGCTTCTCCTTCGTCCAGGTAAATGCCTTCTCCAGCCTGGAAGGGTAAACGCACTGGAACATGATACAAGGGCATCATGCTGTCAATAGCACTAGTTTGGAATTACGAAGGCAGGATTGGCAAAAGGCTGTCTCCAATTCCTCACAACTCACTTTTACCTGTACCTCTTGAACCTGGTTTTCAAATGTCCCCATTAACATCAATAGCATACCTACCAGGGCCAACCAAATTTTTAATTTTTTGTCACCTTTTTCAGAGTAGCATTTAACCTTGTTTATCTCAACTTTCTCCTTGAAACGCTGTCTTCTCTTTGTTCTCCATGACTCTGCATTCTTCTGCCTTTCCTTTCAATTCTCTGTTGCTCCTTTATAAAATCTTCTGCTCAAATTCTAAATGTTTAATTTCCTTCATCCTAACATCTTGGCTCTGCTCAGCTCTCTATCCCCTTTCCCTGCTTGCCATCACCAAAAACAGATGGGGTTCAAACTTCCTTCTAGACACAGGTGACTTAAATTCTAGTTTCTAACACAAAGCTCACCTCTGAGTTCCAGACTTGTGTTTTCCACTCAAAATCTCCACCTGGCTGTCTCCAAAGCATGCCAAAATGGAAAAAAAAGTTTTACCTTCTCTTTACCTCACCCCACACTTGATCCTTTTCTACTGTTTTTCATCAGTAAAGGGCCTCTCCACCTTTCCATTAGCCCATCCTCAATTTCTTTGTTTCCCTCACATCTCATATTTAGTCGAGTTCTGACTTTTTTCGTTTTACATCTCATCAGCATTCCTCCATGCATCTCCAGCTCCACCACCCATTGTCCAAGCTGCAATCACCTCTCATGTGACCTAATGCAGTGATGTCTTAATTAGTTCTCCATGTTCCTTGATGTACCCGATTCTTTACACTACAGTCAGAAAGAGTTTTAGAAAAAGATGAATTTGATTGTGTCATGCCCCCTTTAAAGCCACTGAGTGTCTCAGTTCAAGTCCACTCTGGGTCTGGCGGACTGAGCCCTGCTCTTTCCCAGCCACACTCACCTTCACTAGACTCCAGCTCCTCAGGACAACCTGTTCCCCCCTATGTAAGAGCACATTGACATATTGTTCCCTCTGACTAAATTCATCTTCTCTTCCTTTCCTTGAATGACTAACTCTTAGTTGTTCTTTATTATTTTAGTTTAAGCTTTATTATATTTTTTCCTTTGCCATTTAGTCCCCTTATACCGCCATCTCCCAGCAATCACCACACTGTTGTCCATGTCCATGAGTCCTTTTTCCTTTTGCTCAATCCCTCCACCACCTAACCCCATCCCCAAATAGCTGTCATCTCCTCCCCATCTGTGAGTCTGTCTGTGTTTTGCTTGTTAGTTCAGTTTGTTCATTTGATTCCACATATGAGTGAAATCATAGGGTATTTGTCTTTCTCTGATGAAATTATTTTACTTAGCATAATGTTCTCCAGGTCCATCCATACTGTCATGAAGGGTAAAATTTTCTTCTTTTTTATGGTCGAGTAGAATCCCATTGTGTAAAAGTCCCATAGTTGTTTTATCCACTCATCTACTGATGGACACGTGGACTGCTTACATATCTTGGCAATTGTAAACAATGCTGCAATGCACATAGGAATACTTATGTTCTTTCAAATTAATGTTTTGGGTTCCTTTGGATATATTCCCAGAAGTGGGGTCACTGGGTCAAAAGGCAGATTCACTTTTAATTTTGGGGGTATGTCCACACTGCTTTCCACATTGGCTGCACCAGTCTGTATTCCCACCAACAGTGCAAAGGAGTTCCCCTTTCTTCACATTCTCATCAGCACTTGTTATTTGTTGCTTTACTGATGATAGCCATTCTGGCAGGTATGAATAAGATGATATTTCACAGTGGTCTTAATTTGCATTTTTCTGCTGATTAGTGATGCTGAGCATCTTTTCATATGTCTATTGACCCTCTGTATATCCTCTTTGGAGAAGTGTCTATTTAGGTAATTTGCCCATTTTTTAATTGGGTTGTTGGGGGGGGGGTTGGCATTGAGTTTTGTAAGTTATTTTGCATATTAACCCCGTATCAGATGTATCAGTGAACATGTACTCCCATTCTGTGGTTTCCCTTTTTATTTTGTTGATGATTTCATTTGCTGTGCAAAAACTTTTTAGTTTTATGTAGTGCCATTTTATTTTTTCTTCTGTTTCCCTTGCCTGTGGAGATATATCTGATATAAAATTTCAACAAGCAATATCTGAGATTTTGCTGCCTAAGTTTTCTTGTACGATTTTTATGGTGGTAGATCTAACATTTGCAGATAACATGATACTGTACATAGAGAACCCTGAAGATTCCACCAAGAAACTACTAAAACTGATAAATAAATTCAGCAAAATAACAGGATACAAAATTAATATCCATAAATCAGTTACATTTTTATATGCCAATAATGAACTAACAGAAAGGGAAATTAAGAAATCAATCCCATTCACAATTGCTTCAAAAAGAATAAAATATCTATGAATAAACCTAACCAAGGATGTAAAAGACTTGCACTCAGAAAATTGTAAGACACTGAAGAAACAAAACAAATAGATACAAATAAGTGGAACCATATAGTGTGCTTATAGATAGGAAGAATTAACATCATTAAAATGTCCATACTACCCAAAGCAAATCTATACATGTAATGTATTTCTTATCAAGATTCCAATGACATATTTCACAGATCTAGAACTAATATTTCAAAAATTTATGTGGAACCACAGAAAGCCCTGCATAGCAACAGTGATCCTGAAGAATGAAGTTGGAAGAATCATACTGCCTAATATCAAACTATACTACAAGTTCATAGCAATCAAAACAACCCGGTACTTGCATTAAAACAGACACATAGATCAATGGAACAGATTAGAGAGCCCAGAAATAACCCCACACCTTTATAGTCAATTAATATTTGATGGAGAAATCAAGCACATACAATAGGCTAAAGGTAGTTTATTCAATAAATGTTATTGGGAAAATTAGACAGATGCATACAGAAAAATGAAACTAGACCACACTCTTACACACAAGAATAGACCACACACAAGAATAAATTCAAAATGGATCAAAGGCTTAAATGTTCACACTTCTTTAAATCTCAGGTCAGATATTATTTCTTCAGTGCAGCCTTCACTAATGGCCAAGTGAAACCTGGTTCCCCATAACATACACTTTTACTGCATGTTCCTCCTTCTTATCACAGTTTGCACATTTATTAATTTGTGTAATTATTTGACTAATGCCTGTCTTTCTGAGGAGACTGAAAGCTCCATAAAGACAAGGACCCAGTCTGTTTTTCTCCTGATTAGGATCAAGGAAACTAACTGTACACCAACTGTTTCTCAGCAAAGATTTAAGGGATTGAGGGAGAGATAGGAACTCACAGCACTGAATAACTCTTTATTATCAACAGGATTGCTGTTGATCCTACCTTGCATTTTCCTCCACTCTGACTCATAGGGCTGCCAAGATATTCTTCTTTCACCAAAAAAGGTGATGACAGAGGCCATGAGAAAAGCCATGGCTAGGAAGACACAAAGCACAGGTGTGAAAGCTGGCTTCCAGCTATAAGGTGGCAGGGTGCGGATTGGATTTACCATTATTATTATTATTATTATTATTATTATTATTATATTTCTAGAATTTTACATACATTCCTGAATAAGATTTGTTCTTAATTTTACTTTTCATACTTTGCTTATTTCATTTTGATATCAAGGGGAGTTTTCTCTCTCTTTTCATTTTCAAGAAGAATTTGTAAATGTTTGAAACTGTGTTTAAAGTAGAAACTTGAAAATCTGTAAGAACTTGCCTGTAAAACTGCATGAGCCTGGTGTTTTTTCCATGGGCAGATTTTAAAATACTCATCTAGTTTGTTTAATTTCAAAACTTTTTAGGTGTTCGAATTCAATTGTAGATAATCTCAGATTTTTAAAACACAAATCTTGAAATATATTTCTAGAAGCTTGTTTTGTTTAAATTTATGTAATTTATAAAATATTTTAACTTATAACTATGCTCCATTTTGCAGTACTATTATTATTTGTTCTCACCACACTGCATTATTTGATCAATATTGTGAGAGATTCATTTTGCCATCTTTTCCAAAAACCAGCTCTTGATTTATTGACCCTCCCTATTTTATCTTTGTCTGCCATTTGATTTATTTCTGCTCTTATCTTTATCATCTCTTTCTTTTTACTTCTAGATTTCTATTATTTTGCTTTCCCTAACTTCTTAAATAAAAATCTTAAGTTACTAATATATTTCATTAATATTTTTCTAATGAAAAGGTCTAAATTTCCTTGTTAAGGCTTGCTTGAACTGTTTCTCACATATTTTGATATATGGCATTTTCATTATTGCTTATTTGCATTTTGATTTTTCTTTAATTGACATTTGACATGTGAATTAGCAGTTTTGAAAATATTCCCAGTATATGCAGTTTTTAAAAGTTATTTTCCTTGAGCAGTCAGACGGAAGAAACCACTTCACCACAACAAGACCAGTAGGGATTATAGAGGAGATGTGAGAGGAATAACTGGACTCCCAAAGGTGGCAGCTGAAGTTCTACAGGGATATTTCAGCATCTGGGGATTCACCCAAGGAGGCGTGGGGTCTAAACCCCAAGCTGAGCTCCCCACCCTACAACACTGGAGTCAGAAAGAAACCCAGATAACATCCAGCTATAAAGTAGCAGGGTTCCTCTCTGCCAGCAAGAGACAGCTGGGGATGCAGAAAGCCTCTTAAAGGTCCAATGCACAAAATTTTTTCAGCCACTTATCCTGGGTGCCAGCCAAGGGAGGGCAGAGTAAACTAAAGATGCTTGAGAAGAGTTTGGGGTTGGTGGCTCTGGGGAGAGAACTGAAGGAACAGCCAACAGGATTCCTGTGCTGAGTCATTTCCAATACTGCAGAAGCCATCTTTCTCAGGCAGAGCACTCCTCTGTAAGTGGCATCAGATCCCTGAGGAGTTGCAATAGCCCTGCCTGCAGGAGGAGTTACTCTGCCCACCCACCCCACCCCCGCCCCGCCATGTGGTGTTGAGGCTGGGCTGCTGATTAGAGCTTCAGGCTATTTCATTGATTATTTTAACAGCTAAAGTGGAAAATACAAAAAAAAAAAATAGCCAAGATGGGAAGACAAAGAAACAGACCCCAAATGAAAGTACAAGAGAATTCTTCAGAAGAAGAACTAGATGAAATGGAGGCAACCAATTTATCAGATAGAAAGTTTAGAGTAATGATTATAAGCATACCCAACATCATGAAAAAAGACCAGTCAGAAAAAAAGAATGCAATATCTGAAATAGGTAATACACTGGAAGGAGGAATAAACAATAGGTTAGATGAAGCAGACTATCGAATCAGTGATTTGGAAGACAAGGTAGAAACACACTGGCAGAGGAGCAAAAAGAAAAAGGATTTTTTATTCTTTTTTTTAGAGTTTATTTATTTATTTTTAGAGAGAAGGGAAGGGAAGAAGAAATAGGGAGAGAAACATCAATGTGTGGTTGCCTCTCAAGTGACCTCTGCTGGGGAGCTGGTCCACAATTCAGTTATATGCCCTGACTGGGAATCGAACTGTGACCCTTTAGTTCACAGGGCTATGCTCAATCCACTGAGCTATGCCGTCCAGGCAGAAAAAGGATTTTTTTAAATGAGGAGAGCTTAAGAAACGTTTTGGACACCATGAAGAATAACAATATCCACATCATGGGAATACCAGAAGGAGAAAAGAGCAAGCAGGGGATCAAGAACTATTTGAAAAAGTAAGCACCAAAATATTACCTAATCTGGTAATGGAAAAGACACACAAGTACAGGAAACTCAGAAACTTCCAAACAAGTTGGACCCAAAGAAGTCTACACCAAGACACATCAGAATTGAAATGACAAAGCTTAAAGACTAGGACAGAATCCTAAAAGCCTCAAGAGAAAAGCAGGTAATTACATAAAAGGAGCACTAATTAGACAGTCATCTTATTATTCAATGGATACATTTCAGGCCAGAAGGCAATGGTTGAAATATTCAAGGTGATAAAAACAAAGACATACAACCCAGCCTACTCTACCCAGCAAAGTTATCATTTAAAATTGAAGGAGAATTATGGAGCTTCCCAAACAAGAAAAAGCTAAAGGAGTTTGTTAACACCAAACCAAACCAGTACTGCAACAGATGTTAAAAGACTTGCTTAAAGAAGAAGAAAAAGAGAAAGAAAGAAAAAAAGAAAATAGTCTAGCAATAAAATGACATATCTATCAATAATCACCTTAAATGTAAATGGCTTAAATGCTCCAACCAAAAAACAAACAGTAGCTGAATTGATAAAAGTAACAGGACCCATATATATGCTGCCTCCAAAAGACCCCCTTCAGGTTGAAAGATACACATGGAATAAAAGGGGTGGAACACTTCCAGTGAAGATGGTGGAATAGATAAACCCAGCTCACTTTCTCGTACAATCACATCAAAATCGCAACTAAAATATAGAACAACAATCACTTAGAACCATAAGATTAGATTAGAACCATTCAATTAGAATTGAATGGAAGTCTGGCAACTACAGATTTAAGAAACCACATCCATCCAGACTGGTAGGAGGGACAGAGATGTGAAACAGGCTGGTCCCATATCCGTGTGTGTTAGATAAAAATTTGGGAGAGATATCTCTAGAGTGAGAAGTCTCAGCCCCATACCAGGGCCCCCAGCCCAGGCTTCCTGTGCCAGGAAGATAAATCACCAAAACTTCTAGCAGAAGAAACCGGAAGGGATTGAGTTGGTGAAAGAAACTACTGGAGCCCCAAGCAGTTTCTTTAAAGAACCCACATATAGATTTACTCAGACTCGCTCTCTCTGAGCTATAGCACCAGGGTAGCAGTTTGAAAGGCACTAGTGGTATACAGGGAGGGGCTGAAATGTCTGGCATCAAGGTAAGAGCTGGAGGACAGTTTTCTCTCAGACAAAAAGGTGGGCAGAGGCTACTGTCCCTTTTCTGAGCCTTCTACTTACAGAGCCACAGAGCTGGATGTCAAGTGCCCTATCTGAGACTCCATCAACCTGGCTAACACTGTTTGCCCTGTCCTGAAGATCCCCTGAGACTCTGTCCCACCCAAGTTATAAGCCTACCCAAACTGTTAACAGAGACTTTTCTGCATGAATGAGTGGTCTTGGCTCATGATTCACAACTTACTAAATCCTATTTAAAAAGCCACAGCAAGTCTCAGTAAGACCTCGGCCCCCATAAATCTTACTAAGTGGCCCCAGGCCTGGAACTTGCAATAGCAAGCCTAACTTCACAGCTTCTCTTTGCCTATGAATCTCCAAGCCCAAGACAAGTAGCAGCCATCTCAGATTGCTTTACAGCTCATGCAAGATGGCCCCAGGTAGAACACAGGATGGGGCAGACCATGGCCTGTACCACCCCAGAAACCTTAAAACCAGCACCCACAGTGGACACCTACAGACCACATCAGTGCACCACCACCCTGTCCCCATACTGCTGATCCTCCACAGAAGGCAGAGATTGGTGGTCAGTGATCACAGCCAGACCTTGCAGCTGACTGGCCTGGGTGAATCTCTCACATTGACCTGCCAACAACAATCAAAATTCAACTACAAAAGAAGGGTGTAGCCAACCCACATGAAGAGCACACCATGAGTGTTGAGGTTGGGTGGTAGGAAAAGCTGTACCGCTGGAACCAATAGGACACCTACTAGATTAGGCCACACTACCAAGACAGGGAATCATAGCAGCTGTACCTAATACATAGAAACAAACACAAGGAGGCTGCCAAAATGAAGAGACAAAGAAACATGGCCCAAATAAAGAACAGATCAAAACTCCAGAGAAAAAACTAAAAAAAGTGGAGGTAAACATTCTATCAGATGCAGAGTTCAAAACACTGGTTATAAGGATGCTCAAGGAACTTAGTGAGGACCTCAACAGCATAAAAAAAAATCCAATCAGAAGCAAAGGATGCATTAATTGAAATAAAGAATAATTTACAGGGAAATGATAGCAGAGTAGATGAAGCTGAGAATCAAATCAATAATTTGGAAAATAAGGAAGCAAAAAACAAGTAATCTGAACAAGAAGACAAAAGAATCAAAAAAATTGAGGATAGTATAAGCAGCCCCTGGGACAACTTCAAGTGTTCCAACATTTACATGGGTGGCAGAAACAAGAGAAAGTAAGAAATTGGAAATCTATTTGAAAACATAATGAAAGTAAACATCCCTTATTTGGTAAAGGAAATAGACATCCAAGTCCAGGAAGCCAGAGAGTCCCAAATAATGGATGAAAAGAGGCCCACACCAAGATACATCATAATTAAAATGCCAAAAGTTAAAGATAGGCAGAATCCTAAAGCAGCAAGAGAAAAGCTGTTAGTTGCCTGCAGGGGAGTTCCCATAAGACTGTCATCTGATTTCTCAAAAGAGATTTTACAGGCTAGAAAGGATTGGCAAGAAATATTCAATGTGATGATAAGCAAGGGCCTATAGTAAATATTGCTCTACCCAGCAAAGGTATCATTTAGAATCAAAGGACAAATAAAAACAAGAAAAAAATAAAAGAGTTCATTATCACCAAACCATTATTATATGAAATGTTAAAGGGACTTATTTAAGAAAAAGAAGAAGATCAAAACTATGTATAATAAAATGGCAATAAATACATATCTAACAACAATTGAATCTAAAAACAAACTAAGCAAAAAAAAAAAAAAAGGGACAGAGACAAAATCATGGACATGAAGAGAATTTTGATGGTTGCCAGATGGGAGGGGGTGTGGGGAATGGTTGTAGAGGTGAGGGGATTAAGAAGTACAGATAAGTAGTTACAGAATAACCATGGGGATGGTGTAAAGTACAGTACAGGAAATGGAGTAGCCAAAGAACTTGTATGAATGACCAATGGACATGAACAATGGTGTGGAGACTGCCTGATGGAGTGAGAGGTGCTCGGTAGAGGGGGAAATGGGGGAACATTGGGACAAATGTAATAACATAATCAATAAAAATACAAAGCAAAAAAAGTAAAGGAATGGAAAAAGGTATTTGATGCAAATTGAAAGGAAAAAAAGCTGGAGTAGCAGTACTTACATCCAACAAAGTAGACTTTAAAATGAAGGCTGACAGACAAACAAAGACACTACATAATGATAAAGGGGACAATACAACAAGAGGATAAACCCTAATAAACATTTACACACCCAACATAGGAGCACCTAAATGTGTGAAGCAAATCTTGATGGACAGAAAGGGAGATATCGACAGATACACAGTTGCAGTTGAATATTTTAACCACCCATTGACTTTAATGGATAGATCTTCTAGGCAGAAAATCAACAAGGAGACAGGGGCCTTAAATGACACACTAGGTCAAATGGATTCAATTGATATCTTCAGAGCTTTTCACCTTAAAGCAGCAGAATATACATACTTTTCAAGTGCACACAGAACATTATCTAGGATAGGCTATATGTTACAACACAAAACAAGTCTCAATAAATTTAAGATTGAAATCATATCAAGCATTTTTACTAAACACAATGCTTTGAAACTAAAAGTCAATCACAAGGACAACAATGAAAGGCATACAAATATATGGAAGTTAAATAACATGTTATACACCAACAATGAAATAACAAACAGAAATCAGGAAAAAAAATACCATTTGATATAGCAACAAGAAAAATAAAGTACCTAGGAATAAACCTAACCAAGGAGGTAAAAGACCTGTACTCGGAGAACTATATAACACTGAAGAAAGAAATTAAGGAAGACACAAATAAATGGAAGCATGTGCCATGCTCATGGATTGGAAGAATTCACATCAACAAAATGTCCCTACTGCCCAAATCAATTTATAGATTCAATGCAATCCCTATTAAAGTGCCAATGACATATTTCACAGATAGAACAAACATTTCAGACATTTATATGGAACCATAAACAACCCCAAATAGCTGCTGCAATTTTGAGAAAGAAGAGCAAAGTAGGAAGAATCACAATACCTGATTTCAAACTGTATTACAAGGCCACTGTAATCAAAACAGCCTGGTACTGGCATAAGAACAGACCCATGGACCGACAGAACAAAACAGAGAGCACAGAAATAAACCCAAATCTCTATGGTCAATTAATATTTGACGAAAATCATCTTTTCAAGAAATGGTGTTGGGACATCTGGACAGCTACATGCAAAAAAATGAAATTCGACCATCAACTTACACCATACACAAAAATAAATTCAAGGTATGTAAAAGGATTAAATACAAGTCATGACACCATAAAAGTCCTAGAGAAAAATGCAGGCAGGAAAATCTCAGACATTCCATGCAGCAACATCTTCACTCATATGTCCCCTAAAGCAAGGGGCATAAAGGAAAGAATAAACAAATGGGACCTCATCAAATTAAAAACCTTCTCCATAGCTAAAGAAAATAGCATTAAAATGAAAAAAGAGCCAACCACATGGGAAAACATATTTGCCAATGATACTTCAGGTAAGGGTGTGATCTCCAAAATACATAAAGAACTCATACAATTCCACTCCAGGAAAACAAAAACCAAATTAAAAAATGGTCAAAAGACTTCAACAGACACTTCTCCAAGGAGGACAGACAGAGGGCCCACAGACATATGAAAAGATGCTCAACATCAGTAGGCTTCAGAGAGATGCAAATTAAAACCACAATGAGATACCGCTTCACACCAGTCAGAATGGCCATCATAAACAAATCAGCAAACAAGTGTTGGAGAGGATGTGGAGAAAAGGGAACCCCAGTGCACAATTGGTGGGAATGCAGACTGGTGCAGCCACTGTGGGAAACAGTATGAAATTTCCTCAGAAAATTAAAAATGGAACTGCCTTTTGACCCAGCAATTCCACTGCTGAGATTATATCCCAGGAACCCTGAAACACCAATCAAAAAGAACCTATGCACCCCAATGTTCATAGCAGCACAATTTACAATAGCCAAGTGCTGGAAGCAACCTAAGTGCCCATCAGTAAATGAATGGATCACAAAACTGTGGTACATTTACACAATGGAATACTATGCAACAGGGGGAGAGAAGGAACTCCTACCCTTTGGGACAGCATGGGTGAAACTGAAGAGCATTATGCTAAGTGAAATAAGCCAGGCAGTGAGGGAAAAATACCATATGATCTCACCTTTAACTGGAATGTAATCAACAAAAGAAAAAAGCAAACAAAATATAACCAGAGACATTGAAATTAAGAACAATCTAACAATAGCCAGAGGGGACAAGGGAGGGGACAGTGGGGGGAAGGGTTTTCAGGAACTACTATAAAGGACACACGGACAAAACCAAGGGGAAGTGTGGAATCAAGGGAGGGAGGTGGGTTTGGCTGGGGGGGGGAGGGGTGGAGGGAAAATGCAGACAACTATAATTGAACAGCAATAAAATAATTTTAACAAATGAAGAGTGGGTCAACACTAAGATCAAGGAAGAAATCAAAAAATACCTTGAAACAAATAAAAATGAGGACACAGCAATCCAAAAATCTGCGGGATACTGGCAAAACAATCCTAAGAAGAAAATTCATAGCATTACAGGCCTATTACTGTTATACTAAAATGAAACGACCAAACACCGGAAGGATTCAGGAGCACGATCCTTTATTAATGTGCACAGGCCCAGAGGAGTGCAAACTCCAAATTCTGAGCCCCGAACAAAGGATTCAGGGGCATATATATACATTCTTTCTTCCGGGTTACGTGACACAAAGCTAGTTTGGATTCCCTTATATGGATTGCTAGTTTCGCACGTGCGGGCTACTCTGCCCAACGGGGCAGGAAATGGGCTCATACTGAGCTCTGGGTTAATTTTCTACATCATTACAAAAAAAGGGAAAGAAAAAGAAAAAGCTCAAATAAATAGTCTAACTTCACACTTAAAGGAACTTGAAAAAGAATAACAAACAAAGCTCAAAGTGAGTAGATAGAAGAAAATAAAAAAGATCAGAGTAGAAATAAATTAAATAGAGACAGCAAAAATAATACAAAAAATCAATGAATCCAAGAGCTGGTTCTTCAAAAAGATAAACAAAATTGACAAATATTTAACCAGATCATCAAGAAAAAAAGAGAACAGACCCAAATAAATAAAATCAGAAATGAAAGAGGAAAAATCACAACTTACACAAAACAAATACAAAGGATTGTAAGAAAATATTATGAACAATGATATGCCAACAAATAGGTCAACCTGGACAAAATGGATTAATTCCTAGAAATACATAATCTTCCAAAACTAAATCAATGAGAATCAGAGAATCTGAATAGACTGATTATACCTAGTAAAATTGAAGCAATAATAATAAAAATAAAAATATATATATAAAAAAACAAGAGTCCTGGACTGGATGCCTTCCCATGTCAATTTTACCAAACATCCCAAGAAGAACTAACAAACTGTTAGTCCTTCTCAAACTGTTTCATAGAATTCAAGAGGAGGGAAGGTTCCCAAACTCATTTTTATGAGGACAGCATTGTCCTAATTGCAAAATCAGATAATGACACTACAAAGAAAGAAAATTATAGGCCAAAATCCCTGATGAACATAGATGCTAAAACACTCAACAAAAATTAGCATACTGAATAAAACAATGCATCAAAAAGATCATACATCATGATCAGGTGTGGCAGGCCCTTCTGCATGGCGTGGGCCCAGCTCCCACTCGGAGATGCACAGGACCCACACCCACAGATAGGTTCTTTCATGGGAAATGAGATTTGCCAACATACTTAGGCTGTTCTGAGGTTTGCTCTTTGCTGAAAATTCCCTCACCTTGCCAATGCTTACTGTAACTTCCTAAAATCCATGCTGAGCCTTTCAGGGCCCAATGTAACTGCCTGCCTATTCATTTGCTAATGTCCTTCTTCTGTGATGTAATGACGGGCATTGGCTCCTTTGTTGTAACTGGGATAGGAAGAATGATCTTGGAATGTAAGGAGAGATTATTAGAATAAAGGCCTGTCATGGAGGAGGCAGCAGCTTTGGCTCCTCTTGAGAGAAAAGCCTGTCAGTTGTCCTTATTCCTCCACCAGACTCGGTAGTCTGTGTGTATGTTTTAATTCATCCATAATGATGTGGACACTGCTGGCCAGTGTCCGCTTCAATCAGGTAGGATTTCTCCCATGAATGCAAGGTGGTACAACATTTGCAAATCAACAAATGTGATTCACCACATAAACTAAAGGAAGGATAAAAACCGTATGATCACATCAATAGATTCAGAAAAAACATTTGATAGAATCAGATACCCATCTATGATAAAATCTTAGCAAAGTGGTATTAGAGGGAACATACGTAAATATAATAAAGGCCATATATTATAAACCCACTGCCAACATCATACTCAAAGGGCAAAAACTAAAGTGTTCCCCTTAAGATAAGGAACAAGACAGAGATTTTCACTTTCACCTTTCTTATTCAATAGTACTGGAAGTGCTAACCACAATCAGAGAGGAAGAAGAAATAAAAGTCATCCAAAATGGAAAGGAAGAAGTATAACTATAATTATTTGCAGATGACATGATACTATATGTAGAGAACCCAAAGATTCCACCAAGAAACTACTAAAACTGATAAATAAACTTTGCAAAGTAGCAGGATAGAAAATTAATATCCAGAATCAGTTGCATTTTTATATGCTGATAATTAACCAACAGAAGGGGAAATTTTTTTAAAATCCCATTCGCAATTGCTTCACAAAGAATAAAATGCCTAGGAATAAATCTAACCAAGGATATAAAAGACCTGTACCTGGGAAATTATAAGACACTGAAGGAACAAATTGAAGAAGATACAAATAAGAGGAACCATATACTGTGTTCACGGATAGGAAGAATTAACATCATTAAAATTTCCATACTACCCAAAGCAATCTGTATATGTAATGCGATTCTGATCAAGAATCTAATGACATATTTCAAAGAAAAAGAACTAATATTTCAAATTTTATATGGAACCACAGAAAGCCCTGCATAGCAACAGTGATCCTGAAGAACAAAGTTGAAAGAATCATGCTACCTAATATTGAACTATACTACAATGTTGTAGTAGTCAAAACAACCTGGTACTTGCATAAAAACAGACACACAGATCAGTGAAACAGATTAGAGAGCCCAGAAATAATCCCATAACTTTATAGTCAATTATTATTTGACAGAGAAAGCGAACAAATACAAAGGGCTAAAGACAGTTTATTCAATAAAAGCTGTTGGGAAAACTGGACAGATGCATGCAGAAAAATGAACTACATCATGTTCCTACACCACATACAAGAATAAATTCAAAATGGATCAAAGACTTAAATGCTACATCTGAAACCATAAAAATCATAGGAGAAAATATAACCAGCAAAATTTCAGCTATTGCTTCTAAAAATTTCTTAGCAGATACATCTCCTCAGGCAAAAAATACAAAACAAAAATATAAATGGGAGTACATCAAACTAAAAAGTTTTGCACAGCAAAAGAAAACATCTACAAAATAAAAAGAGAAACCACAGAATAGGAGAATATATTCACCAATACATCTGATAAGGGGTTAATATGCAAAATTTATAAATAATTTTAAAAAATTCAACACCAAAAAACCCCCCTTAACAACCTAATTAAAAAATAGGCAAAGGACCTAAATAGACACTTCTCCAAAGAGGATATACAGAGGGTCGATAGACATATGAAAAGATGCTCAACATCACTAATCAGCAGAAAAATGCAAATTAAGACCACTGTGAAATATCCTCTCATTCATACCTGTCAGAATGGCTATGATCAGTAAAGCAACAAATAACAAGTGCTGATGAGAATGTGAAGAAAGGGGAACTCCTTTGCACTGTTAGTGGGAATGCAGACTGGTGCAGCCAATGTGGAAAGCAGTGTGGACATACCTCAAAAATTAAAAGTGAATCTGCCTTTTGACCCAGTGACCCCACTTCTGGGAATATATCCAAAGGAACCCAAAACACTAACTTGAAAGAACATAAGCATCACTATGTGTATTGCAGCATTGTTTACAATTCCCAAGATATGTAAGCAGTCCACGTGTCTATCAGTAGATGAGTGGATAAAACAACTATGGGATTTTTACACAATGGAATTCTACTCGGCCATAAAATGAAAATTTTACCATTTGTGACACTATGGATTGACCTAGAGAACATTATGCTAAGTGAAATAACCCTGTCAGAGAAAGACAAATACCCTATGATTTCACTCATATGTGGAATCAAATGAACAAACTGAACTAACAAGCAAAACACAGACAGACTCACAGATGGGGAGGAGATGACAGCTATTGGGGGATGGGGTTAGGTGGTGGAGGGATTGAGCAAAAGGAAAAAGGACTCATGGACATGGACAACAGTGTGGTGATTGTTGTGAGGGGTGGGGCTATAAGGGGACTAAATGGTAATAGGAAAAAGTACAACAAAGTTTAAATATAAAAAAATAAAATATAATAAAAGTTATTTTCTTCTTTTTGATCTATAACTTGATTGCATTATACAGAGAATGTAGCCAAATTTATTTTAATCCTTTGAAATTAATTTAGACTTCTTTTTTATAGCACTGTGCATATTTATGTAAATGTTCCTTATAGTAAGGAAAATAATAATATTCCCAAATTATTTAGTAGAGTTTTCATTATATGCCCATTAAATTCAGCTTAATTGTGTTGTTAAATCTTTTTTAATATATTTTATTGATTATGCTATTACAGTTGTCCCATTTCCCCCCTTCATTCCCCTCCACCCTGCACACCCCCTCCCACCCACATTCCCCTCTTTAGTTCATGTCCATGTGTCATAAGTTCTTTAGCTTCTACATTTTCCACACTATTCTTGCCCTCCCTCTATTTTCTACCTACTGTCTATGCTATTTATTCTCTGTACCTTCCCCCCTCTCTCCTCCTCCCACTCCCCTGTTGCTAACCCTCCATGTGATCTCCATTTCTGTGTTTCTGTTCCTGTTCTACTTGTTTGCTTAGTTTGCTTTTGTTTTAGGTGTGGTTGTTAATAACTGTGAGTTTGTTGTCTTTTTACTTCCTATTTTTTATCTTCTTTTCCTTAGGTAAGTCCCTTTAACATTTCATATAATAAGGGCTTGGTGATGATAAACTCCTTTAACTTGACCTTATGTGAGAAGCACTTTATCTTCCCTTCCATTCTAAATGACAGCTTTGCTGGATAGAGCAATCTTGGATGTAGGTCCTTGTCTAACATGACTTGGAATACTTCTTTCCAGCCCCTTCTTGCCTGGAAGGTCTCTTTTGAGAAATCAGCTGACAGTGTGATGGGAACTCCTTCGTAGTTGACTGTTCCCTTGTCCCTTGCTGCTTCTAGAATTCTCTCCTTCATTTTAATATTAGCTAATGTAATTATGATGTGTCTTGGTGTGTTCCCCCTTGGGTCCAACCTCTTTGGGACTCTCTGAGCTTCCTGGACTTCCTAGTAATCTATTTCCTTTGCCAGAATGGTGAAGTTCTTCTTTATTATTTGTTCAAGTAACTTTTCCACTTGTTGCTCTTCTTCTTCCCCTTCCAGTACCCCTATGATTTGGATGTTGGAGCATTTAAAGAAGTCCTGGAAGTTCCTAAGCCTCTCCTCATTTTTTTTTAATTCTTGTTTCTTCCTTGTTTTCTGATTGGTTGTTTCTTTCTTCCTTCTGGTCCACTCCATTGATTTGAGTCCCAGTTTTCTTCCCATCTCTGTTGGTTCCCTGTGCATTTTTCTTCATTTCACTTATTGTAGCCTTCATTTGTTCAGCTAATTTGTGAGCAAAATCAACCAATTCTGTGAGCATCCTGATCACCAGGGCTTTGAACTGTGCATCTGATAGGTTGGCTATCTCTTGGTCACTTAGATGAATTGGCTCTGGGGCTTTGATTTGTTCTCCTGTTTGAGCCATTTTTTTTGGGGGGGGGGTTGGTCTGGTCACAGCTGTTATGTAGTGAGGGGTGGAGCCTTAGGTGTTCCCCAGGGTGGGGCAGCCCAGTGGCTGGATAATGACTCTGTATGTGGGAGCAGGGTCTGAGAGGAAACAATGGTGCTTGCTCTGCCCTCTCTCAAATTCCAGTCCCTTCCTCTACTTCTCCTTCGCTTGGATTATCTGTGCAAGAACGTGAGACCACCTGCTCAGCCAGCTGCCTTGTGTGGCCTCACTGGGTCTGCACTGTTGCCACCCTGTGCCAAGGGTCTGCTAGCCACTGCCTGTGTACCTGCGGTCTGCTAGCTTCCACCTACACACCTGGGATCTGCCAGCCACTGCTGCCTGTGCACCTGGTTCCACCAACATCCACTTTTTCCTGCTGCGACTCTGCCCCTCTTACCAGTCTGGATGAATGGTTGTTGGACTTCCATACAGTTCAATTTTCTATCAGTTCTGATTGTTTTCCTGTTCCTAAATCTTTGTTGTCCTTAATTTTGGTTGTGCGAGGAGGCACAGTATGTCCACCTATGGCTCCATCTTGGCCAGAAGTTGTTAAATCTTTTTATCTGCACTAAATATTTACTGTCTGACCTGTTAATCTCTAACCAAGTTATATGAATATCTCCAAACCTGATAATGAATTTGCCTATATCTCCCTATACTATAACAATTTTTGTTTTTATGTCTGTATCTATTTTATTACAGTCATAAATATTTAGAATTGTATCCCCTCCTAAGCAATTGAAACTTTTTTAATTTTAAATCTTTTTAAAAAAGATTTAATGACCCTGATATTAATATTACTATGTCAAGCTTTTTGTTCTTGTTGTTATTTTCCTAGCACACATTTTCTATGTTCTTATTTTTTAGACAAATTTTGCAAAGGACATATAATTTGTTTTTTTAAAATACCATCTGGAAATTCTTTTACCTAGAAAATTTATTTCTTATGATTATTAATATATTTAAATTTATTTTCACCACTTTATTTTGTATTTTCTAATTGATCTGTTCTATGTATCATTTGTTTATTTTTTCTCCTTTTTAATTTTATAGATTGATATATATGACACACATATGTACAGGGGTAACCAAAGTAAGTTTGAGTTGTCCATATAGAAGAATACAAATAAATACATAAATAATAATACAAGAATAGAATCTGTATTCTGTGTACTCACAACTGTAAACCTACTTTTGCTCATCCTTGTATTTACCCATTTAGAATAATAAGTCTACATTTATTCAAGTTATCTACTCTTCTCATGAACAAGACAAAGACCTTAGGATGCTCTTTTATCATTCCCTATCTGGCTTACTGCTCATGTTTTCTACATTACCTTATAATATTAATTTTACCCCAATAATTTAGACATTTTAACTATTGCTCCATAGCCAATGTTGGTTAGACTCTTCCACATGCTTCCAGGTCACTTAGTCACTACACATTCCTCTGGGATAATTTTCATTCTTTCTGAAATTGATTTTTTAAAAGTTCTTTAAGGAAGGATCTGGGGTAGTAAGTTCTTTCAGTTTCTGTTTTCAAAACAAGTATTATTTCTTTTTTCATTTGCATTTTTATTGTATATTTTTTCCATCACCATTTATTCCCCTCATCCCACCCCTCCCACATCCCAGTCACCACACTGTTGTCCATGTCAGTGAGTCCTCTTTCCTTTTTGCTCAACCTTTCCACCCCCTCACTGACACCCTAACAGCTGTCATCCAGCTCTCCATCTCTGAGCCTGTCTCTGTTTTGCTTGTTTGTTCGGTTTGTTCATTAGATGCATATATGAGCGAAATCCTATGGTATTTGTCTTTCTCTGACTGGCTTACTTCATTTAGCATAATATTCTCCAGGTCCATTTACACTGTTGCAAAGGTAAAACTTTCATTCTTTATCTTGAGAGATGATTTTGCTATGTACAGAAATCTAGACTGACATTTATTTTTCCATTCCTGTAAAGATATCACACTACTGTCCTCTGGTGTGTATCTATGGTTTCACTTATTTCAATAAGTTCAGAAAATTCTCAGTTTATAACTCTTCTTATTTTCCCCTCCTTCATATTCTATTTTCTTGGTCATTTTATATTCTGTGTTTGATCCTTATGTTTGTGTAAGGAGTCTTTGAGAATTAAAATAAGTCACTTGTGGCTTTTCCCTATTCTCCCCATAGAAACATGTGTCCTTATGGTGTGGTAATTTATCTTTATTGTGAGATAATATTTGGCCAAATGTAATAGGTGGACATTTCTTGGGAGCAGAATTGAAGGTGATTTTCTCCACAAGAGATTTACCTTAAAATATGTTGGATGCCACTTGCCTGGAAATTTTTCACATGATGCGTTAACCTGGGGGTTCCTTGAGTACAGGGTAGTATGAGAAAGAACCCAGATCCACATAAGACCAAGCTTGTGATTGCTTATTCCCAAATGAGGTAATTTTTCCTATTGGAAAAGAGCACAGTTGGAGGTGTTCTCACTTTCCCTTGCAGGCAGTCAGGGTTTTTTCATCCACCATTTCTCTAAGGCTGCAGTTCCTTGCAAAGTCCTGGCTGTGTGTAAGAGGCTTGAATTCAGCTATGGGACTTTTTGAGAATGCCCAAAGCCCAGTGTCTCATTTCCTAAGTGGCCACATTAATCTCCAGAATTAGGTTGCCATTATTGGTATTTGTCTCCAAACTGCGGCACATTGGCTTCTCTGATTGCCTTTACCCAGCTGGTTTCACCTCATTTATGTTTTTTTTTTTCCCCTAGCCCTTAAAGTGTTCTGGGGTGTATATGTGCATGTGCATGCATATGTGTGTGTTTGTGGTCAGCAACAAGCATTTTTTGTAACTTATTTATTATGGGGACATTTTAGAAAATGTGGCTTATTCCTCTTCCATTATCATATCTTTTTGCAAAACTCAGCTCTTCTTGTAAAATTAGATTCTCCACAGGCTTTAGATGATCTTCTGTGCAATGACTGAGGCTGAGTTAATATGATAGGAATTGCTTGTGTTTAAAGCAGAGATTGGGTTCAGATAATTGCTAAAACTTTTGTTTGCTTTAATTCCCTCTCTCTTTCCCTTCAGTGAAGAGAGTTGGGTGAGTCACAACACACTGTAATTACTGGTATACCCATGGACCCTCTTGCTTTATGTTATTTCATTATTTTCTTTCTCATTGTTCATCACAGACACAGTTCTTTCTATACCAAGGCATAAGTTCAAATGTGTTTATTTAATGTCCTTGGATACAAATGTATTTTTGAAAGATGTACAGTATAAATGTGATCTTAAATGACACAAATGATTTTATGCTAAGAATTCTTTTTTTTTTGTTTTTCCACTCAATGCTATGTTTTCAAGATGCCTCCAAGTTACTAAATTGTGTTTCTCACTGTGGCATAAAATGCAACCATATGTTTTCATCGAATATACTTACCTGTTCACCGAGTGATGGACACCTGGGTTTTTTCCAATTCCTCCTACTACAAATACTGCACATATCCCCATATAAATCTGTGTGAACTTTTTGGATTCATAGAGTATATGCATACTTGTCTTTAATAAATGCCCCAGAATCCTCTTCAGGATAAATGAACTTGATTGTTCTCTCTACAAGGAACACAAGTACCTATGTGCTATTTCATAACTAGATAAAGGAAAATGAACCAGGTTTGGACCAAGTAGTAGCAGTAAGAGTGATTATTTAAAAAAATACAGATATATTGTAAAAGTAGATTCCAAGATTTTCTAATAGAATCAATATAGGATATAAAATAGGGGAGTTAAGCAAACTCGGAGTAACTTAAACTTATATGAAATTGCCATCAACAGAGATAAAAGAGGATTAGCATAAAGACTGGATTTGGGAAGTAAAATGAGGTTGGGGACAAAGAGAGAAATTAGCAAAGCATTTGAGTAAGATCAACCAATGAGATAAGAAGGTGGAGTGTGGCACCCTGGAAGACAAAAAGAACAAAAAGTATCAAGGAGGGAGGAGGAATATATTTTCTCAAATACATTTGGAAGACCAAGGAAGACACCGATGACAACAGATGACTGAAACTAGCGAGGAGACCATCAGTGACTTGGGGGAGGATATTGGCAAAGTATGGCAAGCATCTATATTGAAATAGGTTAGACATAGAGTAAAAATTGAAGTGAATATACACAATCGTTTTGAAAAGTTTTTGCTTTTAAATAGAGGTATATGGGCACAGAGAGAGAAGAATTTGTTTGTTTGTTTGCTTGTTTTTCAGGTAGGAAAACTCATAGCATATTCATGTGATGATGGAATTTGTCCAGGAAAGAGAAATACGGGGACATAGGGGGGAGGAGGGAATGGCTGGAACAATATTTTAGCAATCTGGTGCCCATAAGGGGACTTTAGCCTTAGATGAGAATATAAAGAGTTTGCCTGTATAGCAAGCAGAGTATTTCATTAAAAACATTGCAATGTGGTTAGGAGTAACTAAGGGAATATGTAAACATATTTGTTAGATTAATTCAAGGCTGATAGTGAGGAGGGGACACTTGTTCGGGTATCAGGAGGGAAGAGAAAATGAGAACCAATCATCCAGGTGAGTTAACAAGCAAGTGGACCAGAGAAAAATAGCATAAATACCAGAACCACCAAGGGTTCCCTTGAGGTTCATGACCTTCAATTAATTTAACAGGAGATCAGTATGGTGGTCAGGTTTTCTCCAGCCAAATATAGGTTGAATTGATGCAGGCAAAGATTAGGCAGAAAGTTCTAGTTAACCTGTGGTTTTGACAGATGAGTATCATGATGCAGAAGAGGGGCAAGGGAGATCAAATGTATTCAAGGACATTGTGATTCTGATTGGCCATGGAATTTATGCTGGACAATGAGGAAAGAGAGGGCTTCAGTGAACAAAGAAACAATGAAAACTTCATCAACAGAGTATGATACGTGGGGGACACAGATTTAGATTAAGGTGGAATGGCTTTTGTTGGCAGTTACAAAGCTGGACCCTTACTTTGAGCTGTAAGTCTTCTGTAAGGTGGATATCAAGATCAGTGGAAGGTGTGTGAGACTCATCCTGGACTCCTTTAATGGCAGAGTCAATCTTGCTTTCAGTTCTCCTGACCCTCTGAGCATCTGAGGTTCCCATTTGGAGAACAGATCTATTCTTGAGAGCTTGGCAGAACCTGAATGCATGGACCTTTTTTCTTGGGCAAGTCTTTGATTATCATTTTAAAATTGTTTAATGGTTGTTTGTCTACTCTATTTTTCCATTACTTCTTCTGGCCATTTTAACATTTTACGTTTCTTTCCAGAAATTCACTCTTTCAATTAGTTTTAAAATGGATTACTCCTAGTATTCTTTTTATTTTTAAATCGGTTATATCTGCCATTATTTTTCATTTTTTCCTTACATTATTTTTAAATTTTCTTTTGCCTGTTCATGTCTTTTTACCAACATTTCAGAAAAGCAAATTTTGTTGTTATTCATATTATCAATTTTTTCCTGAATTTTACAGATTTTGCATATTTTTTCATATTTTTGTGTTGAATATTCATTTTTCTAGTTTTTTATTGAATGCTGATTTTTGTGTTTTACTTGTATAATTTTTTAAAATAAATGCGGCACAGTAAATTTTTCCTGAGACTGTTAGCAGTTTCCTACAAAATTTGACATGTTGTGCTCTTACTTAGTTCTAAGTATTTCCCACCCTTAATTCTGTTTAACACAAGACTTCTTTAATATATTTTTGTCTGTTTCTTCATATATGAAGTTTTAAAACTATTATTGGCTATGGATAAAGAATTGTGTCTAGAGTAAGTTTAGAATTCACTGAGGTTTTCTCCATAGTCAAGATCAGGGTGTATTACAGTAACTGTTTCATGTGTGTTTGACAGTGAGTACATTCTATCTATTGGGTTATGCATACACCCACTGTCACTGTTACCTATTTTGTCAAGTGGTCATATTATCAGGAATGTCCCCATTGTGTTCTTTATAACCATTTTGCCCATAAATTTTGTTTTTTGTTTTGCCTAGTAACAAAATCACCATCTTAAGTTTCCTATGTGTTTATATTTGATAGCATATATTTCTTATATTTTTTATTTTAAAAAGTGCACTGTATGTGTTCAATATGTCTCTTTATGACAACTAATTGCTGGATCTACTTTTTTTTCCTTCATCCAGTGAAAGTGAGAACACATTTCCTTTGGTTGATACCTTCCATTTTGTTTTATTTACTAAACTTTATTTTTTCTTCTTTCTCCTTATTATGACTAAATAGGTAAGTTTTTTTCCTAGTGTCTTAAAAAGTAATTTATTCTACTTTTCATCTTCTTATATCTCTTTATTAAGACTTATAATTGCATTTTCCCTACTAGTTTATTGGGTATTAAGTCTATTATTTCTATATCTCTTCCTGGAACAAACCAGTATTTACCTACTGTGCATGGTCTTTTTTTCCAATAATCTTTGAGCTGTTCCTACACCTGTTTATTGGACTCCCCAACATAATACTGTCACCAGGAGTGAGTTTCATATTCTTTCTCTTTCTTGTTGTTACTACTATTGTTGCTGATGTTTCAGTTTTGGTCACTGCTTACTAAGAAAACAATAAAATGTTCTAATGCCCTTACTTATTCTTGCTCCCATATATCAGAGTGCACTCCTAAGTTTATTTCTTTCCTTGATGATCCATGTACTCTAAATATGTTTTCAAAGCAGAATTTTGTGGTAAACTTCTGGGAATATATCTGAAGAAACCCAAAACACTACTTTGAAAGAATATAAGCACCCCTAAGTTCATTGTAGCCTTATTTACATTCCAAGATATGGAAGCAGCCCAAGTGTCCATCAGTAGATGAGTGGATAAAACAACTATGGGACATTTATACAATAAAATACTACTCATCTGCAAAAAAAAAAAAAAAGAAGAAGAAGAACATTTTACCCTTTGCCAAAGCATGGATGGACCTAGGGAACATTATGTTAAATGAAATAAGTCGGTCAGAGAAAGATGAACACCATATGATCTCACTCATATGTAGAATCTAATGAACAAACTGAACTATGGAGCAAAATAGAAACAGACTCATAGCAGGATGACAAATGAGGATGGGGTGCAGATTGGAGTAGAGGGATGGAGCAAAAAGGAAAAAGAACTCATGGAAATGGACAACAGTGTGGTGACTGCAGGGGCGGGAGTTGGGGTATAAAATGGGTAAATGGTAATGAAAAATACAATTAGAATGTAAAGAAAAAATCTAGCAATTATTATTATTTTAAATTAACTTCTATATTGTTCGTTAATTCTACTCTCTCTGCAGAAAGTTAGCCTTTAGTCATTTTCTTACTGGTTGGTATTGGTCAAATGCTTTGTAGTTTTTCATTCTGTGGACACATATTCACTGGGTACACAGTCAGCTTGGGAGTCCCCAAGGAATCCTCATCACTTTTACATTCAAAGTTCCATCAACTGTTTTACTTTTGTGCTATAGTCTGGGGTGAATTCAGAGACAGATCCAGGGTCCCAAGTTAATTATCCTTCTTTTCTTCCAAGGGGTCCACTGATGCTTCATTTTCATGTTTAAAATATGGATAGGAATTAGAAGAGGACAGACAGAAGGTAAAATTCTAGCACAATGGATCCAGAAGATAATGAGGAATGAAATAGTGCAGAGCTCCAAATATTGAAAAATCTTTTCCCCTTAAATGTTATAATTTCCTCTCTGGACAAATCTTCAGTATTTGTCCTCAGTTACCTTGAATATCGGAGCAAAGGTATCAGGAAGATGGTGGCTAAGGAAAAGACTAGAAAGAAAGACTGTCTCATCTTAGAAGGAGAAACTAGATCCAGCCATTATATTGAAATAAGATGGCTTAGAAACAGGAAAATATCACCATTGCCCTGGCCAGGTTGCTCAGTTTGTTGGAGCATCATCCCATACACCATAAGGTTGTAAATTCAATCCCCATTCAGGGCACTTAACAAGTTGAAGTTTTGATCCCCGGTTGGGGAACCTACAGGAGGCAACCAGTCAATGTTTCTCACGTAAATGTTTTTTTCTCTCTCTCCCTTTCTCTCTCTCTAGAATCGATAAATACTTATCCTCAGATAAAGATTTTAAAAAAGATAAAGTGACTATCCACATTTGTTGCTTACAAATGTGGTTATCTGCTTGTTGTTTCTTTCACCTCATAATGCTTCACATGAAAAATAACCACACATGCAAATTGGAGTCAAACAATATACAGGAATGTTTTTCTCATGTATTTATAAGGCGATAGCACTTAACAGTTTGAGCTGGATATTCTCAGTCATGCCGTTTGCTTCTATATAATTGTAAATGCTACCTTCTTTCACTTCCAAGAAAAGTGTCCTGGTTTGCACAATAAATTACATCATCACACTATCTACTTTACAAGCTGTAAAGAAAACACAAGTGGAAATGCAGCATTTAAAGATGGTGAAGTGATGTTTTTGCCTCCTGTTGCTGTTGCAGCAAATTGTCCCAGACTTGGTAGCTTAAAACAACAAAAACTCATTAGCTTACACTTGCAAAAGTTGGAAATCTGAAATGGATCTCCCTGGGCTACAATCAAGCTGTCTGAAAGGCTGATTCCTTCTGGCAAAACTATCCCCTTGCCTCTTCCAGTCTCTAGAGATGGCTGTGTTCCTGATCTCATGGCTCCTCCCTTCTTCTTCAAAGGATTACTTGGGTGTTGTGCACATTGTGTCACTGGAACAGGGAATCTCCTCTCTCTCTCTCTTTTGCTCATAAGGACCCTGTAATTATATTGGCTCCACCCTGATAATCCAGGATTGTCTCTTAAAATCCTGCACTGCTCATATATGCAAAGTCTCTTTTGCCATGTAAGGTTACATGGGCATGGCTTCTAGGGATGAGAACATGGGCTTTTTTAGGGGAAGCAGAGGACTTTATTGTGCCTATCACAAGTGAGTGCAGAGGCAGGAAGCTGTAACAACAACTAGGTCTACTGGGAAGCAGTGTTGGCTCTCTTCTCCTTGGAGATGTCAGCAAAGCCTGACAAGCAGGGATGTGGAGGAATGGCATTGGCTGCTCGGGTGACCCAGTCCACTGGGAGGCGCGAGTCTTTTCAAAGTCCTAAAGAAATAGCACCACCACCACAACAAAGCAGCAAACAAAACCTTCCATGGGGAATTAATGGGAGGGTAAGCACGGATGGGAGCTTGAAGAAGAATGTTAGTCACCTAGAACAGGCACCATGAATCACCAGCACCCACACGGAAAGCATGATTAAGCTAAAGCACTAAATACGGCACTAGAAAGGTTGCATATGAATATTCAGGGGGTTATTATACTCAAGAAAGAACTGAACAAGTGATAGTGAAAAATAACATCTGAAACCTACGTAGTTTTATTAACCAATGTCACCCCAATAAAGTCAATTAAAACTTTTTTTTTAAAACCCCTAGAAGCCTAGGATCCTCACTGGCAGAATGGGCAATTCAGAAAGCCCATGGGCTGAGTTTGGCTGGGGATGCCAGATTTCTTAGAGAGCTGGAACCATAAGGATGTAAGGGATGGTGCATGCTGGAGAATGCTCAGTCTTCAGAAGCTTGTATGTCATTCCAGAAGGCAGAATCAGTAGAATGTGCAATGACCAGCCACTCACCAGTGCTCCTCTGGCTCCTTTTTCTGGGAAGTTGGAATCAGTCATCTGAGTCTCTGTTTCTTGTCAAAATAGCCTCTGGCATTCTTTCCCAAGGGTACCTCTTTAGTACTGTTCTCCTTCCTGGTCTAGAAAGAACCAGGAAAATTTTTTCTTCAATTTTCCCTAGTTATAAATTTTATATATTTTTGTAAATTGTCTTTTTTTTTTGAGGGGGGAAGCATATGTGGATAGTTAAATTTGATTAAACAGAATGAAAAGGAGTTTTAATGGTCACTTCAAGAATCTAGCTAAGATTCTTATGAGAGAATAAAATTACAGGATAAAGACATCAAAAAATAAAAGAGGGGCAAAACAAATTTAAAACTAGATTCTGGAATAAAGTACTTAGCAAATAAGTCATGCTAAAATAACAGTGTGTGTTGATACATGTTGTACACTATTCTAAGAATTTTTTACACATCTCATTTGATGTTAATATACTGTAAATAGGGTTGATTATTTCCACTTACATGAAATTAAATGGAAGCACAGAGATGTGTAACTTTTCCACGGGCATTCTTGGTAATAAGTGACCAATTTTATAACATATATTAACATTTAAATATCTTCCATCTTAGCAAGACTTAAAAAGCTGATGCCATTTAGAAATGGAAACTTTCTGGAAATGTCAAAGCAGTGATAATGTCTTTAATTCTTCTCACAAACAGGAATATTTTGAAGAAACCTGAAGCATTTGCATATTGACTTCTTGTTATTCTGTACAGATTAAGTCTCTTTAAGCATTTTTAAACATTGTAAGAAAATTAGGGTCATATCTGCATTTATCTATTTCTCTTTAATTCAGAGAAACATTTCATAAGAATCAAAGTCAAAAGATTTTGCTTGTACCGATTGGCAGGTGTATTAGTTTCCTAGTTTTAAGTACAGTTAAGAACTGTACTTAACTACCACAAACAGGGTGGCTTAAAACAGTGAATTTTATTATCTCACAGTTCTAGAGGCCCGAAGTCTCAAATCAGGATGGCATTAGGGCTATGCTTTGAGATTCTGGCTAGAATCATTCTTTGCCTCTTCCTGCTTCTGGTGGTGACTATCAAGTTTCAGCATTCCTTAGATTACAGCTGTACCCCTCCAATGTCCTTCACCTTCACATGTCCTTCTCCCTGTGGGTCTGTCTTCACAGAGCATATGCTCTTCCTGTAGGGACACCAGTCATATTGTATTAGGGCCCACCCTAATGACCTCATCTCAACTTGATTACATGGGCAAAAAACCTCTTTCAAATAAGGTCACATCCATAGGCACCGGGACTTAGAATTTCAACACATCTTTTTGGGGAATAAACTTCAACCCATAACAGAAAGTTAGAAAGTATTTAAAGTGCAGTGATGCGTGTCTTCATTTATATAGCATATATTTGCATGCCTATTACCTACAGGCTTAGGCTAGATATTAGGAATTCAGCTGGGAATAAAATCAGTTCCTGTTTCATTGTGGTTTAATCCTAGTGGGAGAAACGAACACATAACCACACATGTTTGTATAGGATTATTTTATTATAACTGATGGAGTACTTATTACTACTCAGTCCATGGGGAGACAGGTCAAAGAAAGTCTCCCCAAGTTGGAGACAGCTGTGCTGTTTTGAAAAGTGAATACAGTTCACAACAATTAAAGGGTATAGGAGATGGTGAAATCATTCCAAAGGGGAGGAAATAAAGTTTGCCGGGTCTCTGAGGCTGGAAGGATTGTCAAGCCTGTGGCTATAACTGCATGATCAGAGAAGGAGCTAAAATACTCAACCCTATTAGTGTCATGTAGACCCATGGCTGTCCCTCAGAGTCACCTGGACACTCAGCAGAGTACATAGGCCCAGGGTTATCTTGGTTCATCACGCTCATCCTTGAGTCGATAATGTGAAGCCTTTCTTGTTCACCTCATTAATTTTAAGGTGATCATGAATTCATGGAAGAGCTCTAAGCTGAGGCATGAAAAGAGACAGCTTTCTGGATCCCTTTAGAGTCATCTCCCTTGGGTGGGGAGTGTTGACTCACAGCTCCATGGGGGTGAGAGGACCGGTATGTGTCTCCTTTCTGGGCCCTCTGTAAATGCACTCCCATCTCCTCTTTCTAGGCCAGGCACTCTTCAATGGTACAAAAATAACGTTTGATACCATTAGTATAATTTCCTACCTTTCTTGAAAAAGGACTAGAGTAGATCTACTCTACTCTATAACTCTTGCTCTGCATCTATAACAACAATAGGACAGGACATGAAAGCCAGTCAATTTATTACACGTCTACAGACACCTATGAAAACTGAAATCATAGTCACATGGCTACTAGTGCCAGATACAAAGTCTCCAAGTATCTTGGCTGCTTTTTCCTCCTGACACCATAATGCATACCGGGTTTATGTCCCAGTGAAATGAAATAGATCTGCCTTAATTTAATTGCTCAACCTGCTTGTTTACTATTAGTTCCACCCCCTTTATATAAGGAAAACCAACATAGTACCTTGACCTATCCTGAGCTTTGCTCCCTGTCAAGAAGTTAGGAGTCATCCCTTCAGAGCTGTGTGTGTGTGCATGCTCCCCATCTGGGGAGCATGCCCAGATGGAACACCATAAGCCAGAAGGTAGGTGACAAATTGATCCCACCCATGCTGTGCCTATTTTTTCACCTTTTACTACTGAGTCACTGTCATGCTCCCCCTTACCACAGTGTCATCTCTGTCCTCCCAGTGTGGATGATCACAACTTGATTCAAGCACACTTTTTCTAATATAAAACTGACTGAGCACCTATTACCATTCAATCCAGGGGGAGAGGATTCAGAGAAGTCCTTCCCCAATTGGAGGCAGTTCAGCTGTCTTGAAAGGCAGACACAGTTCACAACACTTGGGGTTGTAGGAGATGGTAAAATCATCCCAGGTGGGAGGGAATAGAGTTTGCCAGGACCCTCAGGCAGGAAGGACCAAGATAAACTTCACACATAAATTTTCCATTCTGTATCCATGTGATATCGAGCTTGTTGCATTGGCTACCAGTTAGTTGAATACATCTAGAGTGACCAAAGTTTCCCCAAAAGGCCCCTTAGGGAGAGATATAGTGCTCCTCAAATAAACTGGCATTGCTCTCCACTTCAGTCCCTAAAATGTTTCTAAATCCTGTAGTAAAAATGAGCATGAAGAAGCCTTTTGACTTAACTGTACTCTTTAAAGGTATTTTTACTCATCGCTTCCTAAAATTATATTTTCTATTTGAAAATCGATTGATGTGGTGCAGAAAGAACCCAAGCTCTGGCGGCCACAATTTAAGACAATCAGAACAGCAAATTGGTTGTGAGGAAACTAGCCCTTCCTCACCTGCAGGACTAAAGGAAAGAAGCCACTGCTCCTGATATTTGGAACATCTATGACATTTTATTTCCATGTTTTCTTTGCCTTTTTCAAATCTATGTTTTCTTTTTCAATGTGTACCTTGAATTACACCTTGACCAAATTACACTTATATCTATTAATTTTCTTTTTCTTCCTTCCTCTTTCTTCATCCCTTCCTGCCATCCTGCCTTCCTTCCTCTTTGCTGTTTCCCAGGTATATATTTTCCATTTATCTAATTTTAAACTTAGTGACAAATGGTTGGAGTTTACTTTTTTGTGTATGTAAAATCTGAGAGTTTTTATTTGTAATAAGGTACTTTAAACCACTGCTGTTGATTTTTATAAAGTAGGACCAACATACAGGGTTGAGCACAAGTAGGTTTATAGTTGCTCATATGGAAAATAATATAATAATTAATAAATAATAAAAGAATAAACTGTTTTACATACTCACAACTGTAAACCTACTTTTGTCCCACCTTGTTTAATTTATCGTGTTTTCTATTTACTTTGTTATATATTTTTTTCTTCTCTTCCATTACTGAAATTCTCCATGTTAACCATCATTCTCCCTATCCCTGCGTATCTCAAGCATAGTGGAATTCTTTCACTTCCACAAATGCAACATACTCTTTCTAACTTTCTGTGTGACATGCTCTTCTCCTACATCTACCACTAATGCCTCCACTGAGTAAATTCTTACTCATCTTTAAGGCTCACCTTAAATGATTTTGCCCTGGGTGACCTTCCTTAGCTCTCTCAGCTCCCTGGCATCCTGTGCTACCTGATCTAATATCATTGCCCATTGTGTCAAGTTTCTTTGAGATAATATAAACTCCAGGAAGATAGGGATAATCTCATAACCAAAATTTTAGCATGGCCCCTGAGACAAAGGGGATTCAGTAAACATTTATGGATTAGTTGAATGTATAGTTAATTAACTACAGAGCTCAAGTACCCAACAGATTATGGATGATTATAAGAGTGGCAGCCCTTGCTGTCAGAGCTTTATCTTTGTTTTTCTGAGGCTATCTTTTGTACCTGTAATCAGCCTGGGGTCAGTCTCCATCCCCATCTTGAAGCAGTCCCTGTGGAATGCAATCCTGCAAAGCAGCACAACTTCGGTAGCAGATCATCTTGGCAGCTGTGGGTCAGGCTGTAACCTAAGTCGGGTTCTCCAAGCCCTGAGTGTTTTGGCTCTGAGTCTGGCAGTCAAGGCTCACAGGAAAAAAAGATGGCCTGGGTTTGATGTCCAGCTCAACTACCGCAGTGGCTGAGCGTGTGACCACCTCACCTCTGTGCCTATCCTCCCCCACCTACTTTTCATCTACCAGGTGAAAAGAAATAGGCAATAAGCCCCTATACTCACTTCCCTGAGATACTGGGAAATCTATAGCTTTAGCTCTCTCCTTGAATCAAGTCACACCATCAGAGTGACCACATTGCTCCAACTTTCATGGAACTACATCAATGGACAGTTTTTAAGAACTACCTTCCTAACACTTTTAAGTTATTTAATGTATAAGTCCCCATAATTTCATATATACCATTTTTGAGCACCCATAGAAGAAATTGTGCTTGAATATAAATATCAGAAGATGTGCTCCACCTGCCTGGCTGTTTATTTGTTGTCTCTTTAATTTCATCACACTACAAATCATGTATTCACCTTTGACTTAGCTGCTAGGAGACACAGAGGAAAATGTGCTGCCCACTTCCCACCTCTTTGGGCTATATGGTATCGATTTTTATGTCTTAGCCTTACCTGTTTTTTTCCTCTTTGCCCTGATCAACTTAGTATTATTTTTTTCATTTTTGTGTTATAAGTATTTTTGTAAATACTTCTTTTAAAAATAGATGAATATTTTTGGTTTGTTTTTAAATATATGTTATTGATTAGGCTATTACAGTTGTCCAATTTTTTCTCCCCTTTATTCCCCTTCTCCCTATACCCCTTCCCACCATCATTCCCCCACCTTAGTTCATGTCCATGGGTCATAAATATAAGTTATTTGGCTTCTCCATTTCCCATACTATCCTTAACCTCTTCCTGTCTATTTTGTACCTACCATTTATACTTATTTCCTGCACCATTTCCCCCATTCTTTCCCCTTCCCCTCTCCACTGATGACACTCCATGTGATCTCCACTTCTGTGGTTCTGTTCCTGTTCTAATTGTTTGCTTAGTTCGTTTTTGTTTTTAAGTTTGGTTGTTGATAGTTGATAGCTGATAGTTTTCATTTTACTGTTTGTATTTTTCTATCTTCTTTTTCTTAAATAAGTCCCTTTAACATTTTAAATAATAAGGCCTTTAATTTGACCTTATCTGCGAAGCACTTAATCTGCCCCTCCATTTTAAATGAAAGTTTTGCTGGGTAGAGCAATCTTGGATGTAGGTCCTTGCCTTTCATGACTTCAAATATAGAATTCATTCCACCCTTTCTTGCCTGTAAGGTTTCTTTTGAGAAATCAGCTAACAGTCTCATGGGAGCTCCTTTGTAGGTAACTGTCTCCTTTTCTCTTGCTTTTTTAAAGATTCTCTCCGTATCTTTCATCTTGGGTAATGTAATTATGATGTGCCTTCGTGTGTGCTTCCCTGGGTCCAAAATTTTGGGGACTGTCTGAGCTTCCTGAACTTCCTGGAAGTCTATTTCCTTTGCCAGATTGGGGAAGTTCTCTTTCATTACGTTGTCAAATAAGTTTTCCATTTCTTTCTCTTCCTCTTCTACTTCTGGCACCCTAATGATTCAAATGTTGCAACATTTAAAGTTGTCCCAGAGGTTCCTAAACCCCTCCTCATTTGTTTGAATTCTCATTTCTTCATTCTGTTCTGGCTGAATGTTTATTTCTTCCTTCTGCTCCAAATTGTTAATGTGAGTCCCTGTTTCCTTCCCTTCACTATTGGTCCTTGTACATTTTCCTTTATTTCACTTTTCTTAGCCTTCACTTTTTCCTCTATTTTGTGACTATACTCAAAAAAATTATGTGAGCATTCTGATTACCAGTGTTTTGAACCCTGAGTCTGATAAGTTGGCTATCTCTTTGTCACTTAGTTATTTTTCTGGAGCTTTGATCTGTTCTTTCATTTGGGTTATAGGTTTTTGTCAGTGTGCCTGTTGTGTAATAAGAGGTGGAACCTTAGGTATTTGCCAGGATGGGACAACCCACTTGGCTGCATGTGGCACTGCATGTGGGGAAATTTGTCCAAGAGGGAACAATGCTGCTTGCTCAGTCAATTCTGTTGGCTTTCAGTCACTTCCTCTGCTACCCACAAACAAATTGTGCCCTTCTGCTACTGATTCCCAGGTGGGTGGGTTTGTGTACATTCTAGGACTCTCTGGGTCTCTCCAATGAACTCTCCTGTAAAGCTGGGATTTTCCTGCCATCTCAACCCTCACAGATTTTTTCAGTGAAAGGTTTTAAGGCTTTGTTTTCCAGCACTGGAACCCTGGGTTGCACTCTCTGTCTCACTCCCCAGTGTTCCTCCTGGTTTATCTGCACACAAACGTGAGACCACCGACCCTGCCAGTAGCTGCCTTCCCTGCCCTAGTCCTCCAGCCACTGCCTGGCTCTGAGTTGTCTCTGCCCCTCCTACTGGTCTGGATGAATGTGCCTTCTTTAGCTCCTTGGTTGTTGGACTTCCATACAGTTTGATTTTTCTAGCAGTTCTGGATATTTTCTTATTTTAAATTTGTTATTGTCCTTTTGGTTGTGCAAGAAGGCAAAGTGTATCTACCTATGCCTCCATTTTGGCCAGAAGTCTAAAACTAGATGAATTTTTGAAGCTTAGATTGTCACTGAATAGACTTCTCCCCATCATTATAATTAATAAGGAACTTATAAAATTTTCTTGAGACTCACATCTATTAATGTTATTATTATAATTTATTACTTAATGAAACCAAAAGCTATCTTTTCTTTCCTTCCTTGCTTCCTTCCCTCCTTCCGTCCTCCTTTCTTGTTTACATATTCATCTGTGTGTGATATAAACTTCTCTTTTCTAGTATCAGTTGTATGTATGTTTAAACCTCAGCTACTACCATTGCTGCTCTGCCAGATGGTCCTATATGCATAAGACCCACAGGTGAAGTGAAAACTTAAGCTCTTGCTGCTGCTTATATGTCAGAAGTGGGGATGCTTTCAGGACAGGCACAGTAAAGTCTTTGCTTTATTATTTCTAACCAATTCCCCACTTTCAAACTGTGTTCTTCCCCCTCTTTTATAAAAATAACAAATAACCTTCTTAGAGACCATTAAGTCTCATAAAAAACTTTCTTGTCTCTTTTGACCAACATGGTGATGCCCTTGAGGTTATTATCAGACTTACTTTTTCACATTAGGAAATTGAAACACAAATGGGAAGATCATGGGCCTGAAATATTGCTTAATTTGCCCCAGGTCACAAAGTTGGCAGGGACAATTTGGTATCTTGATTGAGAATATTATCTCCAGAACTGACTAGAACTGGGTTCATATCATAGCTTCTACATTTTCTCGATGTGACATTCTGCCTAGCTTCTCATCTTCCATTTTCATAGTAGTAAACCTAAATAATTATCAGTGACTCTGCAGTAGGGTTGTTGTGAAGTTAAATGAAATAATGAATGTGAAAGGCTCATAGATTTAAAATGCTGAATTTGAATCTGGGACTTCTGATTCCAGATCCAGTACCCCTTTTCATTAAAGCATGTTCTTAGTCTAGAGATGGTCAAGAGAGGTTTGTGAGCCAAGTGGAGAAGACCTGAATGTGAATAAGAAGGTGTGGCCCTAAGAACCCACTTCTGTAGGCCCCTTTATGTGAGCAATGGCCAGAATAACACTTTGCCAAAGAGAAAGCACCTTCCTTCACCTGGGGTGCCTCCTGAAGGTTGGTTTTACAGAGGAAAACTGAGCAATTAGTGCATGGAAAAACAGGCACTGGGTTGGAGAATGTGTAGGCATGAGAGACTCACCATTTACACACCATGCACCAGTCCAACAAAAAAGGTCTGAAAAAGGTTTTAAAGTACTTTAAGCCTCCCTCACAGTTGTGGCTCAGTAGGTTGGGCATCATCCCACAAAGGGAAAGGTCACAATTTGATTCCTAGTCAGGGCGCATGCCTGGGTTGCAGGTTCAGATCCTGTCCTATTGATATTTCTCTCTTACATCGATGTTCCTCTCCATCTCTTTCTCCCTCCCTTTCCCTCTCTTTAAAAATAAATAAAATCTTTTTTAAAGATTGTTTTAAAAAACACTTTAAATCTTCATGGGAGAATAGAATATAATAGACCAGACCAACCTGATCTGGTCCATAATAACCCAGAAATAAGAATTACTGGCTTTGATAAGCTATACCTGAGATGCCAGGTCAGCCTATTCCATAAATTGCTAGTGGATAACTGGAGTAAGATTTCTTAACAAATTCCTTTTTTTCTCCCAATATCATCAGTATAACTATGACAAGTCCTAGCAGTGGCATTAACAACTTAAGTTGCATTTGAGCTGAGTGGAAAAGATTTCACCCATCAGTGATGTCAGCCATGAGCCCAGAATAGGGCAAAATGTCAGGATGTATACAATCCTTAATTTAGATGAAGTTTTCCCTCGTCATCCTACTTATTGAGTCATCCTCAGTACCTGGAGAGAGAAATGTGTTCTTCTGTTCCTCTGCTCCTTCCCACTAAATAATAGTACACAGTAAAATGGAAGTTAGGTATCAACAAAACAAGATTATATTTTTGGATGGCATAATACTGCTACATCTTTGCTAACAATTCAAGACCTGAGCTGTGCAAAATGATTCTCCCTGGGAATCAAACATTTGCTTCAGGAGGTTCTAAGGGTGAGGGCAAAACAATTTGTATTTGTTTAAAGCATAATGTCATCCATAATTAATAGGATAACTCTGGCTCAGCAGAGCTTGAAATACTGTATATATTTGAAGCTGGATTTCTAGTTCCTGAGATGAAGAATAAATATACCCCCAAGCTTTTATTTTATTTCTTCATGGAAAAGGTGATTTCCAGTGACTGAACATTTGGTTTCTTTTCAGGATATTTTTTTACTGGTGTTATTTGTTATCAAGTGGTAAGAGCAAAGCCAATTGATGAAATCTGCTTTAAATGGTGGTCCTAAAACTTGGGGGTGCTAACTTGCTTTACCATATTTCTTTAATACTTTTTCTCCATATTGTAATTTGAAGTCCGTTAAAAGGTTTTTGTTTCTATTTTGAAATACATTTAAAAAAATAAAAGTTTCCATTTTGTGAGTGTCCAGAAAAGAAATTATAACCCATTGCAATACTACTGACACTTACTCCTCAATAAATATACACATAAACACATGGCAATACAATAGGACAGAAAGACTCCCAAATTCCTCTTATGTGATCATATCCCAGCAGAAGTCTCATTTAACTTATATACAGGGAACTATGTCAGGGAACATATTGGGGGCATTTTTTTTACTTATTTCATTAGTCAGACTTGCAAAAACTTCTCAATTTTTTGGCCTACATTCTTGATATAAGTTTTCATACTTTGACCTGATTCATATAGAGGCACAGAAATGATTCCAAAACAGGAAGATTGTGGGGAATGACTTAAAAGTAATATAGGTACAAGTATTATCAATATTGGTTCAGAAGAAGATTAAGGATTCAGAGAGATTCTATAGAGGAGGTTGGTACTTGTCTTGTGGTGGCAGAATTTTGACAAAAAAAAATATTTGAAAAAAGAAAAGGTAATCCAGGTAGGCAAATGGTTGGAAAAAATTTACAAATAGGAGGTAGCCTAAAATAATTGGAAGAGTCATTTATCACTCTGCACCAAGTAAAAATCATATAGTCAATTAGATAAGGTGATATGAAGTGGTAATGGAATTTGAGACTCAGTTGCAGAGCCTCTTAAAAGTTAACAAGGGAGGCTGAAATTTACTGCTGACATTATACCTTGTGAGTGTGTTTGTTTATTGAGCTGAAGAATGTCACCATTAAAACTGTGTTTGGTAGTAGTTCTTTGATAGAGATGAAAACTCCGGGCATCAACAAAAAGAACTAGTCAATCAGTGAGGAAAAGTCAATGATGAAAAAAGTCCTCAGAAAAAGCAAATGATATAATCAACTAACCACATCAATGTTGGCCAACATTTGTGCAAGGAGGGTTGGCTTCAGCCAGGGGATATTAGGAGCTGAAAGAGTGAGGAGAACCCAGGCTCAGGTGACAGCAGCGAAATGATCAAAGAGAGGATATGAATAACAGGGTGAAGGGAAAATTCAAAGGGCAATAAGACGACTGGCAGAAATAATGAAGGAAAAGGATGAGTCAGCTTTGTCTTCCTCTCTCTTTTCTGAAAGATGAAGCAATGATATTATATGGCTGTGACATCAAATCTACACTCCTCTGATCTGTTAGACCTTCCTCCAGCCCTTCTGACCAGAGAGAAAAATGGTGCCTAAGCTGCCCACTTGATTTTTTATACCTTAACTCAGACTGTTTGCTGATGATTATCTTTCCCATCCTTTGTTTTGTCCTTTCCAATATTCTTCTCAGTCTAGAGTTTCCATTATCATTTTTAAAAAATAAGCAATACTAAAAATTATTCCACTGATCCATGCTGAGTACTCAACCTTAACTTCAGGTAAACCCCTTAGCTTTTCTATGCTTCAGTTTCTTCATATTTGAAGTGGCAGGTATTTTTCAGATATGTTATTCAATGACTATGTCTCTCCACAAGTCTTCTTTAATTTGTCCAGTAGCCTATTCTCTCTGTGTTCCCTAATTTCTCCTCTACATTATTTCAGTGATCACATCAAAATCCCTCAATGCAGTAACAATGCCTTGAAATTCCTTAAGTTCCCAGGGCATTGAAAAACAACTTGTACAAATAATTCGATAACAATTTGTTGAATTAATACAAGAAACAAATGTTGAGGAAAGTTTCATGTTTCTCTAACACTAGCAATATAGAAATTATAGTGCTCAAGAGAACTTTCTACTGGCATTTTCATCTTCAATTGGAGGGTAAGGAATAGAAATTCAGTAGATGTTCCTGGGGTGGGGGATAGTGGGGGAGGGGTAAAATGGAGACAACCATACTTGAACAACAATTAATTTTTTTAAAAAAAATTAAATAAAAAAGGAAATTCAGTGGATGCTTATTAACAATCAAGTAGTAATAAAACTCAAAAATTGAAAAGTTACAGTATTTCACTATTTGAAAATATGTAATTCTCAGTAGAGAACCATTTTATGTAACTTAAAATATTCTTGAGGCATCAATACTAAGAAGCTTGAAAAAGATCTGCCCTCTTTTTCATTATAGGAAGAAAATAGTTTTAGTTTCACCCTCAAGTTTCTTCTTGAATAAAAGCTTAAGAACATTCTGAATGAACGTTCTGTTGATCACATCAGTCATTTTTCCATATTAACCTTTTTAATCACTAGGCAGTCTCATCATAAACAGGGGCAGGGATTACTATAAAATGCAAATCAGCAAATGGAGGGCCATGGAGAATGTTTTGCTGACAATCACACTTTTTGGTAGGTCAAACTGAAACCAAGCCTGCAATGCAGGTATGGCCAGCTGTGTTTCCCATAGACTTGCTGAATCATTACAACAAACCTGTGTTTATAGAGCTGTTTATCTGGGGGAACATCCAGAGGTCTCTTTCAATCTCTTTTTAAACTGATGCCCTCTGCAAACTGTAGGAAACCAAGATTATTCCCATTTTTCAAAGTGGGAAAATGAGGTAGAGAAGGACAAATTCACTCCTTCTAGAAACTGATAACTGAGTTGTATTGATTTCTAAATGTTTTGATTTCTACAATGTGTGCTAGTCTTTAGAGAGCCTGCCTGTGTCTCCAATTTGGCTCCTCAAACTCTCTAAGAGTAATAGTGCCTTCTTCCCACCCAGGGGCTACTTGTACAGTCTCAGTTCTTAACTCCTCAGTTTCTCTTCTAAACTTGATATTGCTGAACACCAGAAACTCCTGTCAAGACCTTAATTATCCACCACCATTGGAAATAGTTTTTCTCAACTGTCTATTACAGTTAATTTTTCCATTTAATGTATGCAGAAATCCTCTGTTTTGAATTTAAGTACTTATATTTTCTTTTTTTTATTTCCTACTTTCAGTGTTCATTCAAATGCTAATGACTGGTTTATTTTTCCTACTACATACAAAGCACTATACTAGGTTCTTGAGATAAGTACTACTGCCCTTACAGAGTTGACATTCTATCCAAAGGAAAACAAACAATAAATGCTAAACATAATAGGTAGTTAAATAATAGATCATATTATAAAATGTTAAGTAATACCAAAAAAAATATGCAGCAGAGTGAAATACTCCATCTCTGATTCCATCTTGTTTAAGCCTGTGTTATTTCCATGGCCTTCAGGCTCCTACTTTAGACACGCTGATTATGAGAAGAATTCTGCTTGGGATTTGAGTTTTTATGAAAACATCCTTCCCATTTTCCCTTTCCTTGACATAAAAGAACTCCGTACTTTTTTAAAGTGGGTTTGAGAATTAGGACTCCCCATATTCTCAGCTGGCACCTTCTCAATCTATAAATCCTTACTCCAAATTCTAACATTTTGAATTTTGGCCTTTCAGAGAGCCAGGCACAGAGAGTTTGGACTGGTAATGATTACAGAGCAGAATAAAGGGAACCAGAAGGAATGACAGCAAGGCATAATTTTAAACAGGGTTATCTGGATAGAAATTTATTGAGAAGATAAGACTTCAGCAAAAATTTGAAAGATATCTAAGTTAAGAGTATTCTAGGCAGAGGAGCCAAGCAGCGCACAGCCACTGAATTAGACAGTTTCTGGTGTGTTTGCAGAACAGGGAGGAAGCCAATGGAAATGGAGCAGAGTGGAGCAGAAAGGAGAGTGTTGAAGATGAAGTCAGAATAGCAGTGTTTTGTGGCCATCATAAGGACTCTGGGTTTTATTCTGATTGAAATGGTGAGGCTCTGCCAATTTTGAGCACTTGAAAGGCCTAATATGTCTGATATTTTAAAGAGGTCAGTTTAGCTACTGGGTTGAGAATAAGACAGAGTAAACTAATGCAGACCAGTTAGGCTACCACCAGGATTCAGATAATAGTTTACGGGGCTTAGAGTAGGAAGCAACAGTGGAGGGGTGAGAAGTGGTAGGATAAATAAAGTACTCTGAGGGAAGAAACAAATGCATTTTCTGACAAGTGGTTTTGTGGCCTAAACTATAGAAAAAATGTTGCTGCCACAATTTTAATGTGGGGAAGGCTCCAGGAAACACCTCTAAGGGACAGACCAGAAGTCAGTGTTGGATGTGTTGACTTTGAGGTGCCACCAGACAGGCAAGTGGAGATACTCAGAAGTCAGGGGGTTGAGCAAGGTTTGGGCTTGGGAAAGAGGTCTGAGTCAGAGTTACACATGTAGGAGTCTTGAGTGTATGGACAATATTTAAAGCCTTGAAGCTGAGTAAGAATTACCAGGAGAACGAGTGGTGACTTAAAAGAGAAGAGATTCAAGACATCTGTCCTTGGACACTCAAACACTTAGAAGTCTAGAAGAAGAGAAAAGCTCACCCAAGGAGACTGAGAAGGGAAATCTAGTGATGTAGGATGAGAGATGAGAAGGTCTGTGGGATCCTGGAACCATCCAGGCAAAGGGAAAAACCAAATATGTTAAATACTATTGATGGGTCAAGCAACCTGAGTACTGAGAATTGGAAAGGTCACCGGGGGCCTAGACAAGAGCAGTTTTATATAAAAGTGGACATGAAAGAATGATTTGTATGTGTTTGAGAGAGGATGGGAGAAGAGAGCTTGGTCTCAGAGAATAGAGGCAACTCTTCTGAATAGTTTTGCTACAAAAAGAAGCAAATAACCAAGGTGGTAGTTGGAGGGAAAACGGAGTCAGGAGAGGGTAGTTTATGTGTATTTTTTTAAGGTGAAAGATATAAAAGCACTTTTAGGTGGTGATGGGACTGATGCAGAGGGAAGGAGAAAATTGATAATGAAGATGGTGGAAAATGCCAGAGAGATGTTTCTTAGTCAAAGGGAGAAAATGAGATTAAATACAAGTGAGGAAGGATTGTCTCAGAGAGGAGCCAGTGAGTGGGTCACCTATAAAGGCAAGGAGGATGCATTATCAGGTTGGACTGAAGGCCAACCTTGACATCCAAGTATTTAATATCAGACTAACATCAAAAGTCAAATTCATCCTTTAGTACTTTCCTAGGTTTTCTGTCCTCTCCAGTGCATTTGGCCATATCTTGTCATTTATGAAGGTGCCTTAATTGTTATCTATAACACAGCCATCATTGGCAATCAGTCTTCTAACTGGGAGGGCAAGTATTCTGTTTGTATGAGATTTTTAGTAGCATGTAGAGAGAGATGATTATAATGAAATTGTTTTTTTTTTCAGATTCTTACTTTGTATATATTCTTTTTCCTTTAACCTGAAGTGGCACCCCCCATTAACCCCTATTCATATTTGCCCATCTCATCTCCCATTTTACCAAAGAGTGTCATACACACCCATTCTGACCAGCCTGAGCTCTGAGGTGAGACTCTGGGCACTGAACAAAGTAACAATATGACAATCAGAGTCCTTTGACAGCAAACAAAGAAAGCATAGGAAAGACATACTAAGGGTCAGCCCCTTTTTTCATTAGGTAACAAACACATTTACAGCAAAGCCCAGTGCTTATATACCTACAGATTGGTTTGAGGGAGGAGGGCATCAAGTATTGCTGGAATGAGATTTGCCTGGCTATGTTGGAGGATGTGGACCTCCTTACATCCCCACAAGGGCAGGTACTGAGTGCCCATGTGTCAGGCCAAGTGGTGCTGAAGAACTACCTGAGTAGCATGCCTGAGTGCAAATTTGAAATGAATGAAAGAATTGTCATTGAGAAGCAGAGCAAAAGCACAGGTGATGAAACAAGCTAAAGCGGGAAGCGATCAATTGCCATAGATGACCACACCTTCCACTAGTGTATGCAACTAAGCAAATTTGACTCTCTCTGCCTACCTACCAAGCCACATTGGGATGGAACTCAGAATTGACTTCAATGTTTGGTTGAAGTAAAAAAAACAAGTCAGATTTTTTTCTGTCAGAAAGCAAGTTTGCTTTATCAAATTGGCTTGTTCTATTAGATTATTTAATGATCATTTCACATGAATGCAATGGAAAAATCTTTAACTCCAAGATTTTAACAAAACTCTACTGAGTACAAATATACCAAGGCCCACATGATAGTGGATAGTTCATCCATGCAACTGTTAAACTTGCAGTACAATTCTCATTTTCAGTTTAAACATGTGAAGAAACACATAGCTTTTCCAAATATATTAAAGAGGCAAGGGAGAAGAAATGTTTGAAGATCATTAGGTTAGCTGATAGCTAATCCTACCTACACAATGCTCTTGTGTTTTTCCTTTAGAGAAAAATACTCACTGAACTGCCTGGGGGGGAAAAACAGAGCAGGGACTTCACCAAATGTACAGAAAAGGTTGTCTGGCTACTTCTGTGCATACTTGATAATAAAAGTTTGGCCATGTGATGGAATTTGGCCTGTGAGTTGCTTTCATGCTGTTTATCACTGGTGGTAATATCCCTGGGGAGGAAACCCACAGTCCTTCCTGCTTCTGGTTACTGCAAGCTGCACGACCTGACAAGTGTGATTAGCCAAAGTGGCTGTAATTCCTTCACATCAATTCACACACAGAGGTGGACCTCCATGAGGAAATGATTGGGCTTTGTTCACTGATGTGTTCTCATCATTTGATTCACATTTATCAAACGAGTATTTCCCACTATGCTTTCTCTAACACAAAAGGCTCCAGATATCAACAGAATTTCTGCTAATATAAAAAGTTCCATTTCATCCTGCCCCACTCTACTGCCCCCCAAAACTACTCTTCTTGCCCAAATGATAACACTAAAAATTTTCTTATAAGGCATTTCTCACAAGGGGGTGGTAGCGTAAATGAAAACAAAACAAACCCCTCAGTATTCTTCACCCACATAGAGGAAAACAGACTCAACTGAGAAAATTGAGAGGATTCTGTATGAAATCCATGTTTATGCCTAATTGTTATAATAATGAATTTACAAAAGGATGTTTTCATCAAAAAAACACCTTGAGAAACCACATATAAAGCATAACAAAAATTTGAGCTTTCTGGTTTTTACAGAACTTTTTGTGGAAATAGATGTCATATAATCATTCTCTGGTGTTAAAAGCTAGAAATAAAAAATGCAGCAGAAATAAGGATAAAAGGGTAACAGGACTGTTATGAAGAGGACATTTCCATTGTTCATTCACATTTTAAGCAATGAAATAAAACATCAGGGCTGGGTCCTGTTTCTGCCAGGCTAGGAGCACAAATTTATGGGATGGCTACTGATCCCTGCCTAGACCACAGAGACAATTACCCTGAGGTCTTTCTATTTGTTTTTCCTTCTATGAAATGGCAGCCAAGAGCTACGTGAAACATTCACTGGCATCATTGTAATATCCTGAAAAACCCAAGGGGAACAAGAAAAAACAAATCAGAAACACTTCAAAAGGAAGGAAATGTAATATGTGGAGTTATTCATCATTACTCAAATATACACACGGATGAAGTATTCATATATTGTGTGAAGTCTGTGCCTCCAATTTTAAAACATTCCTAGCTTGATGGAATAAAGTTAACATTCTATTCTTCATGCAGTTCGAGGGCCGTTCAAGCTTGAGAAAAATGCCTCATGAAGTACTTTTGCTATCTCTGTACCTTAGGACATTCTAGTTAGCAAATATTTGGTTAACAAATCATATATGGTGCTGTAAGAGAGGCAGCAACATTCTCATTTTGGTTTCTAAACTCATGGAGTTTACAATCCAGTAGGAGAGACAAGTTATGCTATAACAAGATCATTAAGTGGCTTCTCTTTGCTTTTCAAACAAGACCCACATTCTCCGTGTGGTTCTTTGGGATATGCACCATGCCCACAGCCCTGCTCACTTCGCTTCTACGCTTGCTATTCCAGTCTCTCTGGAATGTGTCACCTTCCTCCTTTATTGGGTTAATACAAACCACCCTTTGAACTCAGCTCAGAGGTAACTTTCTCAAAGAAGTCTACCCTGATGCTGAAAATCAATTTAGACAATTGCGCAAATCTTCCTCAGTGCACCCCATTCACAGGATTCTTGTTTTTGTATCTATCCAAATGTATGGTCTGCACCTCTTCTATTTAATTGTGAGCTTCATGGGAGAGGAAACAGAATCTGTTATGTTTACCCTCACACCTTGGCTACCATTGTACCACTAATACAGAAAGTTCCATTTTCTTCTGCCCCACTCTACCACCTCCCAAAACAACTCTTCTTGCCCAAATGATAACATTAAAAATATTCTTATAATAAGGCGTTTCTCACAAGGGAGTGGTAGCATAAATGAAAATAAAACAAACCCCTCAGCATTTTTTACCCAATATAGAGGAAAACAGAATCAACTGAGAAAATTGAGAGGATTTTCAATTTTCTCAGTTTCAGGATCACCCTGGCCCATACTAGGCACTCAGTAAATGGGTTTGATTCATAAGTGAACACATTTTAAAATATGAATGTAAACAACCCATATTTTAAAATTACCTGTCCATTGTAATTCTATGCAGGGCAAATATTATCATTTTTGATGTGTACAGATAAACTGAAGCTCTAATTATTCCTGGAAGATCATATAATTAATAACCAGATTCTGGAAACATGCTCTTTCCGTAGCTCTATACAGATGTAAGTATTATGACATAAAATATCTGGTTACATCAGTCATGGAGGAGAGGAAGCTTATGAGACATGAAAGAGGAAGAAAAGTTAAATGAGATTTACTCTGGTACAAGATGCCACATCTTCCATCCTATGCACCTAAAGATGGAGACGAAAAGAGATGGAACTTAAAGAACATTCTCAGATAGTTACTGGATGAGTTTCCAAGAAGCCTTGGGTTTCTCCTCATCTATAAAACAAAAATGCCAACAGTAACCACAGGGTGGAATGCTGCAGGACAGTGATGAAGGCCAATTTCCTTCATGCCACACACTTTGATCCAAAGTTAGGACAAAGCCATGTCTTGAACCTTCACAATGGGCCAGAATTACTCCCCATATGGTATGGTTGTAGCAATGCTCTAGATTATTTTTCAACAAGACACAATATACCAGGCTCTGAAATATCAACAGTTGTCTTACCTGGAAATAGGGCAAGGAGATACAACTTGAAGTGATAAGCATGTTCCCCTCCATGTAGATTCCTTCAGTGCTTGGGAAATGTATATTTTGACATTTCTAATTCTAACTTTAACTTTAGAATTTGAACTCGTTAAAGAAAACTATTCATTATTTGAGGAACAGCTAATACAATCGCCATGGATTCTCAAATGCAAACATTAAATGGAGGAGGAGTGAAATTTGATGAAGTCCTATTTTTTACCACTTCTATAAAAACTACTTCTATTCCTTATAAAAGAGGAAGCATTTTATGTGAAATTATCAAGCTACCTGGTCATTGTCACAACTTTGTAATGCCAAATTGAAGGATTTATTGAATAAGCAAATAAGAACTTGAATATTTAATAGTGATTTAGGCTCACCCATCAAAAATGCAATTCTTTCTTGTTTATGGAAACAGAATTCAGAATCAAATTTTCATTAAAATCCCACCTCCATTACAAGATCTTACCCAGTAACACCAGCTTAGTGTTCTTGCTCTCTTCAACTCATCTAAAAGGCTAATTTGTGTTATTAATGATCAAATTATGATAAACATTTTGTTTAATAAAGACTGATCTTATCTAGGATCTAAACTGCTAGAAGGCAGAATAACCTATTTAGAGAAATCTGGTTATCATGATTATCTTCTTCATCCCCTTCGTTCTTGGCTATAGTGCAATTTGAGGCGAGGGCTCTCCTTATCTCTCTCTGCCTGTCCCAGGCGCATGCACACCTACACAGATACATATCCTTCTGAACCACACTAGCACATGCCAGTTGGACAAAACTTTATCCAATGGGTTAGACTCTTGAGACTGGCTCTCCTAGTGAGCAGTGCCACTGAACCTTAACAGCAGCACACAGCCATTCATCAGCCACCCCTAATTTTTTTCAATGGAGTCATTTTGGTAGGTGGCCTGATCTCTTGGCATTTACAGATGGCAAGATCTGCGGTGATCAGACCAAGCCCAATCTCTTACTGACAGCTTCTCATATGTTACTGACCCTATGTGGTGAATGGCTGCCTGAAGTCTGGTTTCAGGGAAAGAATAATAGGAAGGAAAAAGCCTTGCTTAGATCTCCTAACTTTTCTCAATCATTAACCCAAATTATTGAATTTAGCATTCAGCAGATATCAGAGAGAATCATGGGCTTGCCCAGCTATTTGTAAAATAGTGTTTTGTCTCACTTTCAGCTATAAACTATGAGTGTGGTCACCTCAGCAGAGAGCCTCTAAGTGAAGAGCAGCAAGGAAGAATTCTGCCTCCGAAGCCCACCCAAAATGGCTAAAAACTTCTGCTTAGGAATATGCTTAAAATGAAGATCAGTTTTAAAATTACAAATATCAGAAAGTAGCACTTTCTGACCTAATGTTTTTTGAAGGCATTCATTTGTGCCTGACAACCTCCCACCCAGTGAGTTTCCTAAAAATGAATTCTAGTGTTAGTCCTGCAGTTCCTCTGCTTGAGAAGAGGCAGCATGTTTGATAAACACTTACTGATTTTTCCAGGTCAAATGCCACCAAATGAGCTCTGTGAGTGTAAGAAAAAGCAGGTGCTCTCCTAGTCATGGATTTGTCAGTTATCATACATGTCATTATATTATGATATCTGTAACATGTCACATGTTTTAGCTGCTGGGTGTCCCCCCTCTTTCTGTCTCTCTCTCTCACTCACTCTCGCTCTCTCTGCCCCAAGCTCTCTGATGGCAGGAGTCATAACTGACGCACCATCATCCCAACATCGACTCCAGTGTCAGAAATATGGGAAGCAGTTACATAAACCAACTCTGGATACCAAAGCTATCCTTTCTCACACATGCACTAGCCAAATAACATAGTTCAGTTTTAACATAACTGCTCTATCATGGAACATAAGCTATTGTTATCATTATTTTTATTTTATATAGCTTCTGTTTTTTCTCTCCCACAATGCAAATGATGTGATATGATAATAATGATAATAAATGATTTCCGAAATGAGACACAAACATTTTTCAGAGACTCTTTTTTTCTCTTCATCCTCTTTTGAAGCACTTAGTGTATTGGATGGTCATTGAGACTGTATTGATTAATCTCCCTAGATGTGAATTCCACAATAGCAGATGAGCTTTGACTGACTTCTGTATCTGTAGCCCTAAACAGCACTGGAATAGACCAGGGGCTCAAATATTTAAAAAACTGAACCTTCTCACACCTACCACCATATTTCATAAGCTGGCACTCTCAGACAGCTTTTGTTAGTGAAGATTTCTTCTCTTCTGCTTCTCTCTGCCACTGCCCATGTACAAGTTTGGGAATTTGTAAAGCAAAGCACAAAACATAAAAGAATTGATAAGAACTGGTGATAAGGACACACTTAAAGAGATGGAAAAGGGCTTGAGCAAAAGAAGCTGTTGTTTCTAGAAAGTTCTCTCAGAAGTTAGAAAAGTTCTGCTCTGAAAAACGAAGGCATCTAGGCTTTCTAGTTTGAAGATATAGCTGTGACATCATCACTGAACTCAGTGGTGTGATGTAGGTACATCAAATCATTTATGTCTGCATCAAAAATTTTATGGAACAACTGTGTTTTCAGATTACCACTGAGTGGGTTGCAATTTTATTTTTTTTTTCACAGATTCTTTCATTTTTATTTCCTTCCTTCTGTAACCAACCAAAAGCCAAGGAGAAATGCTTTGAATTGAAAAAAATACATCACGGACATACTTTACTTTAGATTTCCTAGCATTATCTCCCTCCTTCTAGAAACAGAGGAAGTATTTTATGGGGATGTTTTCATGTGGTAGAATTACAGCTGATGTTATTATCCAGCCAGGCTCAGCCAAAGCATCCCATGTCCCTGCCGCAGGACCAAATGTGGCCAAATCAGAACCTAGCCTAGGATCCATCTACCAAAGCTAAGTAAAGACAGACCAAATTTTGCAAAAATTAATAAGTTAGTAATGAGTTTAAAATTACTGATGGGCCTCCTGTCTGCCAGCAAGCTCTCCGTCTGTTCACTCCAGCCACCATCATGCTCATTCAGACAACTTCTATCTCCTGCCTACATTTCTGCAAGCTTTCAAATTGCCTCTTAACTAGTTTGTTTTTTCCCCTGAGACCTCTCCAGTCAATTTTGACAGAGCTGTCAGCGTCCAGTTTCGAAAATGCAAATGTGATCATATTACTCCTTTACTTAAAAACCTTTCACCTATCCCAGCTAAAGTACCAACTCTTTAAAAAGGCTTGTGTAATACATCACAATCCTGTCCGTAGGCCACCTCGTGCCTTGTCCATTCCACTCTTCACTTTTCACTCAGCTCCAGCCAGGCTGGGCCACCTGCATTTCATAGAAGCCTGTGTTCTTTCCTGCCTCTTTGTCAGCAACAAGCACTTTCTCCTCCCTTGCTCTTTAGTTGGCACTTTGTTCTGTGTTCCCATGGTGCACTGTATGCCCCTTATTATAGCATTTTCATCTAGCGATAGCACAAGTGACCATTTTCTTACTGCTTTGTCTCACGGAGGCAGGACTGCACGGAAGCACAATCTTAATAACTCCAAAGCCAGGCATGAGTGCCCTGTAGGTGCCCATCCATGATTCCAAATAGATGGGCTAAATGAGAACCTGTAGTGTGAGGAATGAAGAGGAATCCCTCAGGAGCCCTGGAGAGCACTCCAGAGCACCCATAGTTATCATTCAGGAGGGATGAAAAGACTAAGAGATGGTTACCTCAGAGATAAACAGGAGGAAAGGCCTATCTGGGGTCATGAAGGCAGAGGGAGCAGATGGCTCAGTAAGGGGAGAGTGTTTCACATGGGTAGGTGACACTCACTCACCCACTGCCACGTCAGGAGAGGAGTCCTTTGGACCTGGGTCCCTGAGAAGTTTCACTGCAGCGATGGAGTGAAAGTTGGATAGCAGTGGGAGTGGGAAGTGAAACCCAGGGCCAGAAGGAAGGACAGAGGAAGGGAAGGAAGAAAGAGGAAAAACTGCCCTGGAGGATTTGGAGTGTAGTAACGCTTTTCACAAGCAGTTTAATCAAGCAGTGAGCCTAGCAATCAAATTACACACAATTGCAGACTGAGAGCTAATCGTGAAATGGAGGCATGCTTTTGCATACAGTGGGCCTTGTAGGGAAGGTTGGGGACAATGTGGACAGTATGACAGAAATGATCAGCATGCTCCTAGCTGGACAGGAAAAGGTGTGCAGAGGGTACAAGTAAGAAAGACAAAATCAATGGAGCCGAATAGAGAATAGCAAATAACCTGATATGTTTATCTCAGTAAATTTGGAGAGAAGGCCATCTGTTGAGCGTCATCAGGATTTAGGTGGAGAGCCTGAGGAACGGGAACATTTGGTGGTCTCTGTGTCACAAGACACTCAAGGCTATGCCTGATGAACATTGGTTCCTGCATCCATATGTGTATGAAGCAAATTCACATCCAGATAAGACAATCCCCATCATGCATCTTAAGGTTTCCCAAAGATCTTTTAAAACAATTTTTTATAAAAAAAAAAAAAAAACAAAGTGTCTGTGTATATTTAACAAGGGTTTTGTATGAAAAATCACCCCAATCTTTCTTCCACCCCCACAAAAACTAGGAAACGTTTTTATTTAATTGAAAGACTTGATTGATAATCTTCAAATAAAATGGTGCTTTTGAGAAACTTTATGCAAATCTAAAACTTGTCAGTCTGAAGAACTTGCAAAGAATGATTTCTCATAACTATAATCCTTATACTGGATTTTTCTTTCTCTAAAATAGATGAGATGTATTTCAGGAAAAATAAAATATACAACCTCCAAAACTCATCAGATAAATTCTTCTATTTCAAACAAATCTGTAGATTACATCAGATCAGATTATAAGAGTTGCCGTAAAAACTGCTTCTTGTTTTGTTTTGTTGATTAGGTTCTACTTATAGGTGAGATCACATTGTATTTATCTTTTACTGCCTGGCTTATTTAACTTAGCATAATCTCCAGTTCCATCCATGCTGTCAAGAAGGATAGGAGCTCCTTCCTTCTGCTGTATAATATTCCATTAAAAACAGAGACAACTGTACTTGAAAACAATAAAAAAAATACTGCTTTCTGGGATTATGTTGCATACCTACCTCCATAGTTACAAAACAAAATTGAGATGGTAGATTCAGGTACACTTTTGGACCTTTCAGCTAATGCTTTTAAAAAAACCTTTGAAAGTTTTTTTTTTTTACATGTGTAGAGTTTTAGAGCATTGACTATTACTGCTTTTGACTTCAAATCATTTTTACAAGTTCTATAAATAGAAGGTATTGATGTTATTGAAAAGAGTTTTCACTGTCTTGCATTTTCTCCGGTGAAAGCTAAGTACGGTGGAGCGTGTGTTTCTGTCTGCAACTACAGCTACCCTTCACCTTGGGAGCTAATTTCCATTCCCTCAAAAGAACAAACACAAAAGGAATGCATCAGCTTGTTGAAATAGAATCTCTTGAAAGTCACTTCCCATTTATTTTAGAGCTATCCTATCTTTTTTTTCTTCTCTTACCTGTGCTATGTTCACCATCTGTACCCTGTTCTGTCTTTGTAGTAACACACACACACACACACACACACACACACACACACACACACACACACACACACGAGATGGCTCTTAGAGCTCCTAAAAGATACTTAAGAGCAGTGTGGGATTCAGTCTCCCCCAAGAGCACAGAGGGTCTCTCCTCAGTGAAAATTGGAACCTCTCTTAGCCCAAGGCCCAGGAATCTGTCACTTCCGAAGCAAGAGCCCTTAACAGGTCACATTGTTTTGCTTCTGAGTTTCAGGAAGACTTATTAATATGCAGATAAAAATGCATCCCTGCAGTGGGGCAGGCATAAATCCCTATAAACTGTCACTATGCAAAAAGTAAATTTCTCAGTGCTTTCCAGGAGGACTGACTCTTTTCTCCATTTCCAATTAAAACAGCTTAACCTTTTTCTGAATCCTAGATTTTCTCTCCCTCTTTTCCAACTGATTTTATACTCTTTAAAATTTCTCTCAATGATGTTTTTAGTCTCAATCCTGTTAATGTTCCCCAAGTCACAGTTTGTTCACCTACATTTTTATGCCTCCATCTACATTTTAAACAATATGCAATGGAGTGTTCCCTAGCTTTTTTATGTATACCACTGAGAATATTTGCTCCCTGGGAGGCATTATCTAGGAGTTTTGTGAGTTCTTATAGGAGATGAAAGGATCCTACCTTTCTCAACTGTGGATATAAAAGAGAAATACAGGATGATATTGAAAACCACATCTGTGACAATTAGCCACCACCCTTTCTCTGTCCCCTCCCAGATGCCTGCCTGCCCCTCCCCCACCCTACCATCTGTGCTGGCTCCTACACCAGATTTCTCCATCAACAAAGCCCCACCTATTGATTCTGCTTGAATTCACCACCCTGGTTCCCTTGCCTTTCCCTTTGCCCCCAGAAAACACAATTCCTAGTGGTGATCCCTTTGTATGCTCAGTTCTGAAAAGGCATGCCCACCCCTTCATAAAGGAAGTTTACAAAGTCATAGGGTTTCAAATTATTCAGTCAGGTTACAAATTCGGAGAAAAATGAGGGGTCTATTCCTTCCAGTGTTTTTCTCCAACAGTTTCTGGGACCCACATAAAATAATTCAACTCACACTGCATTTAGCCCAAGAAAATAAGAACGCCCTTCCCACTGAATATTGGTGCTTATTAGAAGCACTGTAGTTCATCGCACAATCAGTGTTTTATTAAAAAATTAATGCCTGTGAAATGAGTTTTTGATACAAAGCTGCATGGCTGTGACTTTTTGGTTTTAAAAACATTAATCTCTTCAATAATTCATCTCTTATTCCTTTAGCCTTACTAAATATTAAACAGGTTAAAGTTAAATATTTGAAAACTAAATGCAGCTCGAGTCTCTCAGGGAGAGCACATGGGCGAGAAGCTCCAGTGTCACCTCCTGGTAGCTTTTCAGATGCTGTGGTGAGTAGCCACCATTGGTAGTCGTGGGGCAGGTATTTTCTTTGCTTGGATCCTACCCATTGAGCAGTTGAGACTCTTACTGGTGCATGGCCACCTGTGAGCTGCTGACAGTGTCACAAAGGGCTACTTGTGATTGACAACAAAAAGGGGAATTCCAAAACGTAAAAGAAGTTACACATTTTATCTATAGCTGGGCCTAGCCAGCTCAGAGAGAATGGGAGAGGAGACAGTTCTTGACTGTGGTCAGCATGGCAGCCTGGCATGTTTGTTCTTCCCCCGCCCCTCAGTCACCACCACATTCCTCCTTAAATCTTGTTAACCCAGGCAACAGCAGAGCCCCTCTCTTGCCGAGTAATCTACATAAATACATCTGAGTTGATCTAAGCGAGGAGATACAAATTCTCCTCTTACTTGGCCATCTGATAACATACACCTTTTAATTATTAGTAGTATTGTTTTCACTCTGCTGAGAAATTAATTTTAGAATGCATGCTTGAGACATAACTTCCAGAATAATTTTCCTCCGATGATTTCCAAGCAGTTTATCAGCATTGCCTCATCTACGTGAGACCTTGTTAAGACTGATGACAATAAACTACTGATGTTTAAAAAGAAACCTTTTTTTAAATAGTATGTATGTATTGACTGAGAGATATGGGTTGCTTTGAAGTAAACATCTTTGGTTTTAAATATTCACAATAGTACAAACAAATGCTTGCGCTACAATGGTCTACCAGAAGCCTCACCTTTAACACAGAAAGCTTGTGTCTCCCCTTCAAACACAAATACCTGAATGAAGGTCAAACCATGCTGTGCTGACAATCTGAATGCAGCCATGAACAATATCTCAACCTATTAGAAGAGAGTAACCTCTATCATATCTAAATTTGACCTTCTGCCTAGTGAGTGTCCGTAAACAAGCCCTTAATGTCATCACCTGGGAAACAAGTGGAATGGACTCATGGCTTTGTGAAGAATGTAGAAACCAGGATAGGCAAGGTATCAGCATAGGCTGGGGTGATGCTAACTCTCTTTGGACTTTCTTCCCTCTGTCTCCTTCCTCAACCTCCAACAGACCTCCCCAATCAACTCTTTGGCATAGACACATTTTATGCTGTAATCATCAAATAAATAGAGAAGGTTTCTATGATGTCAACACAGTTTTTCACAAGGTAGAGAAAGTTGTAAACTGATACTGGACTGGAAATACAATGAAAATGCTAATTGAAGATATAGATCCTTCTTTCATGTTTTATTAATGACATCTGCATCATATTTGTAAAATAATTTACATAATATGTTAATTTTCCAAAAGAGGGGAGAATGGGAGCTCATAATTGCATAGGAAATCAGCACTTTATCTGCCTATGCCAAAGCTACATAATATCTCAGATTTTTTTTTAAATAGAGACCTTTATTGAGCTTATGTTAAAATTAAAAGTCAGTCAAGATTAAAATTTCAAATCTACTTTTTGGGAATATAGGCTTAATAGTAAATGTTCATCATGGTCTTAGACACAGTCTAATAGTTTTGTTTTAAAAAAACTAAGAAAAATTCAGAAGCAAATGAATCACATGTGAAATAAGATGCAAGACCACTCTGAACTCACAAAAACCATCAAAATCTGATCACTGGTAACTACAAGAGAATTCCTGGATCTCCAGTCATTTTGTTCATTAATTTCTTACTCTGCCATTTTTTCATGTAATATGGAAATGCCACAGTATGACTCTCTTTCTTAACTAAATGGCCTTGTTAAAACAGTTCTACAACTTTTCAAGGAGGCAAAGGAATCAGTTTAGTGAAAACAGACTTCAGGGCAGTGAAATGCCCCATGTGTCCATGGTCAAATGGAGGAGATCCTGATTCAAGGAAACCGACTAATACTAGTATTGCTTTTCATTCCAAAGATGCTGGGTTACAATTATGTTGACCCAGGATGCTCCTTTTTTTTTTAGAAATTTATTAGGTAAAGCAAAGATAGAATAATATTATATATAATTGATATATAGAGGGGAATATATATATATAAAATCTGTGGTAAAGGAAAACAATGAACATTTCCCACTGCCACATGGATACAAAAATGCACTGAAGGAAATGAAAGGGTTGCTTGCACATGTTATATTGGAGAATTAAAAAAGCTAGAATTTTATTTATTTTTCTGGCTTTATTTAAACATAATTGACATGTAACAATGTATAAGTATATAAGGTATATAGTGATCTTATATGTGTATATATTACAGAATTATTACTATAATAAGGTCAGTTAACACTCCCATCACCTAACATAGTTAAATTTTTTTGGTGTGGTAAGAACTTTTAAAATCTACTCTCTCAACAACTTTCAAATATATAATACAATATTGTTAACTATAGTCATCATGCTGTAGATTATTTAGTACTTATTTATCTTATAACTGGAAGTTTGTGCCTTTTGACCACCTTCACCCCCCCCCACCCAACCCCTCTGACTCTGGCAATTACCAATCTGCTCTGTTTCTATGAGTTCATCCATATTTTTTTATATTCTACACACAAGTGAGATCATACAGTATTTCTCTTTCTCTGTCTGATTTATTTTACTTAATGCTTTCAAGATCCTTAAGATCAATCATATATATATATACATATATATATATTCTCTCAGATTTTCTTAATTCATTCTTTGATGGGCATTTAGGTTGTTTCTGTGTCTTAACTATTGTAAATAATGCCTCAGTGAATATGAGTGTGCAGTTATCTCTTTGAGACAGTGATTTCATTTCTGTTGGTCATATACCACAAGTGGAATTCTTGGATCATATGGTAATTCTTAATTAACATGTAAAATCGTGAAGCTGGACTCCTGTCTTACATCACTCACAAAACTAACTCCAAATAGATTAAAGTTGAAACCACAAAACTCCTAGAAGAAAACACAGGGGAAAAAACCCTTGACATTGATCTGGCAATGATTTTATGGGTATGATACCTAAAGCACAAGCAACAAAAAAAGAAATAAACAAGTGAGGCTATCAAACCAAAAAACTTCTGCACAGCAAAAGAAACAATTGACAAAATGAAATCTTGCCTCACTCCATAGGCAACCTATGGAATGAGAGAAAATATTTGTAAATCACATAGCTGATAAGGGGCTAATATCCAAAATATATAAGGAACTCCTACAACTCAATATATAAAAATTTTAAAATGGGCAGAGGAACTGAGGAGACTTTTGTCCAAAGAAGATATTCAAATAGTCAACAGGTACATGAAAAGTTGCTCAAAATCTCTAATCATCGGGAAAATGCAAATCAAAAACACAGTAAGATACCACTTCACACCTGTTAGGGTGGCTGTCATCAAAAAGATGGGAGATAAGTGCTAGCAAGAACGTAGAGAAAGGGGAACTCTTGTGCACTATCAGTGGGAATGCAAATTGATACTGCCCAATGGAAACAGTATGAAAGTTCCTTAATGAATTATTTTAAGATGAATACTCGTGTAACCACCACCCAACTCTTGGGTTGTGCAAGCAGCCTGGAAACTTCTCCACTGCACTGTCCTTACCAGCACAACCCCCTTCCTTCCCCTGGATGTGAACATTACCCTGACATTCCATATTCAATTGAGTCTATTACTGGATACTCTATATGTTTCATTACTTTGATTGTCTAGGCAGGGGTGTCCAACCTGTGGCCTAGGATGGCTATGAATGTGGCCCAGTGCAAAGTTGTAAATTTTCTTAAAACATTCTGAGATTTTTTGTTTGTTTTCATTAGTGTTTGTGTATTTAATGTGTGGCCCAAGACAACTCTTCTTCCAGTGTGGCCCAGAGACATCAAAAGGCTGGACACCCCTGGTAGATACAAGTCCATGTAGAAATTTGGTTTATAATAAAGATGGCCTCTTGAATCACTTAAGAAAAGATGGATATTTAAATAAATTTTATTGAAGTAACTAGATAACCATTTGAAAAAAGGTAACATTATATGCATACTTTAAAAAGATAAAATTAGATGTCTACATAAAATCATTCGCCAAAATGCCAAATGAATCATGAATCAGAAATAAATACAAAAAATAAAACCCTAAAAATGGTAGCTCTTTGATATATTCAACAGATCAAATGTGTATATATGTATAGTTGTTTTTTAATTATACTTTGTTATTTATGCTATTACAGTTGTCCCAATTTCCCCCCTTTGTCCTTCTCCACCCAGCCCCCAACTCCCTCAGGCAATTCCCATGCTGTTGTCTATGTCCATAGGTCATGCATATATATTCTTTGGATACTCTATTCCCTATGTTGTACTTTATATCCACATTACTATTCTGTAACCACCAATTTGTACTTCTTAATTTCTTCACCTTTTTAACCCATCTCACCAACCCTCCTCATCTGGCAACCATCAAAACATTCTCTGAATCTATGATTCTGTTTCTGTTCTGCTTGCTTGTTTATTTTGTTTTTTAGATTTGATTGTTGATAAATATGTATTTGTTGCCATTTTATTGCTCATATTTTTCATCTTTTTCTTTTAAAAGAATAACTTTTAACATTTCATAAAATACTGGTTTGGAGATGATAAACTCCTTTCCTTTTTTGTGTCTAGGAAGCTCTATATCTGTTCTTCAGTTTTAAATGATAGCTTTGCTGGGTAGAATAATCTTGATTGTAGGTCATTGTTTTTCCTTACTTTGAATATTCCTTGCCAATCCCTTCTAGCCTGCAAAGTTTCCTTTGAGAAATCATCTGACAGTCTTATGGGAGCTCCCTTGTAAGGTAACTAACTGCTTTTCTCTTCTTGCTTTTAAGATTCTCTCTTTGTGTTTAACCTTTGGCATTTTAATTATGATGTGTCTTGGTGTGGGCTTCTTCAGGTTCACCTTACTTGGGACTCTCAGTGCTTCCTGAACTTGTATGCCAATTTCCTTCACCCAGTTAGGAAAATTTTCTGTCATTATTTTTTCAAATAGGTTTCCAATTTCTTGCCCTTTCTCTTCTTCTGGCAACACTATAATGAGAATGTGGGTACACCTGAAGTTGTCCCAGAGTCCCCTTACACTATCCTCCTTTTTTAAATTCCTTTTTGTTCTTGCTGTTCTGACTAGTTACTTTTTGCTTCCTTATATTCCAAACCACTGATTTGATTCTTGGCTTCATCTACTTTAGTTGATTCCCTCTAAATTGTTCTTCATTTCAATTAGTGTATCTTTCATTTCTGACTGGATCTTTTTTATGTTGCTGAGGTACTCACTAAATTCCTTGAGCATCCTTATAACTAGTGTTTTGAACTCTGCATCTAGTAGATTGCTTGTCTCCATTTTGTTCCTTTGTTCTTTTTCTGGAATTTTGTTCTGTTCTTTCATTTGGGCTTTGTTTCTTCTTCTCCTCATTTTGGCAGATTTCCTGTGTTTGTTTCCAGGTATTAGGTAGAACTGCTATGTCTCCCATGCTTGATAGAGTGGCCTAATGTGGCATGTGTCCTGTAGGGCCCAGTAGCACAGCTTCCCCTATACCCAAGCTGTGCATTCAAAGTGTGCCCACTGTGTAGGCTGTGTACACTATTCTCTTGTAGTTGAGTCTTGATTGATGTTTGCATGTCCAAGGTCAGCCACCAATGGTGTTCTGTCTGGGGTCATACAGCATAAGCTACAAAACATTCTGTATATGGCTGCTACATGTGCTGGGATTAGAGGTTCCCAGAAAAGGCCAACCTGTGAGTCAAGGCCTGGGACAACTTAACAAAAGGTACTGGGCTCTCTCTAGCCAGATGTTTTTTGTGGGAGAGAATTGAGAAACATCTGAATCATGGACCAAGACAAGCTATTCCTATGGAAAAGCCACTGTAAACAGCTTGGGTGGGCCTGAAAGCTGGGTGGGTCAAGGCCTCAAGGAATCGTCAGGGTGGGGCAAACAATGTGAGCCAAGTTGTTGGAGTCTCAGATATGGTGTCTGCCTGCCAATTCTGTGGCTCTGTGGGAGGAGAGCTCAGAAAAGAAACGGTGGCCTCTTCCAGCACTTCTGTCTGAACAAAAGCTACCCCACAGGTCTCACCCTGATACTGGACAATTCAGCTCCTCCCCATTTGTCTCTGATGCTTTTTAATCTGATGCCCTAGCACTAAAGCACAGAGGGAGTAAATCCAAGTAAGTCTGTGCATGGGCCCTTTAAGAGGAACTGTCTGAGGTTCCTGCAGTTCCTGTATTCCACTGCCTCAATCTCTGCTGGTTTTTATAGTCAGAAATTATGGAGACTTATCTACCTGGCACTGGAACCCTAGAATGGGGGACCTGGTGTATGGTTAGGACCCCTTGTTCCTGATATATTCCTACTGATTTTTATCTGCCACACATGAGAATGGAACCAGCCTGTTCTGCATCTGCGCCCCTCCCACCAGTCTCAATGTGGTTTCTTCTTTAATTCTGTAGTTGTAGGACTTCCATCAGCTCAATTTCTGACAGTTCTGAATGATGGTTGTTCTATAGTTTAGTTGTAATTTCAATGTTGTTGTGTGAGAAGGCAAGCCCTGTTTACCTATGCCCCCATCTTATTATGATCAATTGATATTCATCTTTTTAAAGCTTAGCACATTACCCTTAGTTAATTTTAATGAGTTTTGGTCAGCTAGGCATGCCCATTTTGATGTTTTTTAAAATCAAAATTTGGATTCTCTTTTTCCCAATCTACTGTTGGTCTGTAGTTAGCAAAGTGCTTTTGTAAATGGGCATGCAACTTCCAAGGCCAGAGTGCAAAGTAGAATTGTTATGATCTGACACCCATAAAAGGGACAACTGTGATACCCAGAAACATCTTAGTCACTGGAAAATCTAGGCAATTTTTTCACTGCTTTAAACTGATGAGGATCAAATAGGATAGTAATGATTTCTCTCTCTTTTTTTTTTTTGCTTTTGAATTTTGAAAGATGCTACTTATAGAATCAAGGCAGTATTTATTTATTTTTTAATATTTTTAAGATGTTATTTATTTATCTTTAGAGGGGAAGGAAGGAGAGAGGGAGAGAAATATCAATGTGTGGTTGCCTCTCATGCATCCCCTGCTGGGAACTGGCCTGCAACCCAAGCTTGTGCTCCAAATGGGAATCAAACCACGATCCTTTGCTTCGCAGGCCTGTGCTCAATCCACTGAGAGCAACAGCCAGGGCAAGGCAGTATTTACTATATAGCCTATATATACTTTATGTATATAGTCTATGTCATCTATCTATATCTATAGATATAGATAGATGACAGCTAAATACTCTTAAAGGATGCAGAAAAAAGAAAAAATTAATGCATCATTTACTTCCTCTCAAATTTTAGGAATTCAGATGCCTCTTAGTAGCAGCAACTAAAGGTTGGATTCTTCAACATTGGTCCAAATAAAACACTTGTCATGTAGCTACTTTGAGAGTTGCCAAATTGCCCTAGGTACATAGGTTCTCCTTTCACCTTTAACATCAAGCTAGATTTGAATTTAGTTGTTCTAGTTATTCCATGTGTTTGTACTCATGTATGAGTACAAAAACTGGAATTTAGTTATAAAAATTGTGTATTCATTTATACATGTTTAAACTTCCATCACATTCAAAGAACTCTCCATTTGATGCAATACAACTATTGAGACATTTTTCCCTGCTCATAATAATTTTTGAACTTGTTGATTTTGATGACTTTTAGTGCTTCTGCCTTTTTGTTTTCACCACTTCCACATCAGCAAAACATTTTTCTTTGAGGAATTTTGTCATCTGGGGAAACAAAAAAAATCACTCACGGTGAGAATGGGTGAATAGAGAAGGTGGGGTATGGGGGTCTTGACAGTTTGGGTCAAAAACTACTGAACACTTAGTACAGTGTGAACAGATGTGTTCGTTAATCACCCATTATAAGATGAGCAAACACCTTGAAAGAGTCTTCAAAAAATTCACTGAATGCAGCCTCTCCCAACAACATCAGCTAGTACACGGATACAGATAGGTCCTAGAAGACGCACCTAGCAAGGGAAGCCTGTACTACAAGGGGCGAGCTCTTTGCTTCCCAATGTCAAGTTTCTAAGGTCTAAATAGTCAGTGTGCCTTGCCTTTGACAGCCTGGTGTCTTTCTATGAAAATAGGGAAATAAAATGGGGTGCTTAGTACTTTGGCACTATTTCTGGGTGGGTTATAACTGTCTAAATTAATTCTGTTCTGGTTTACCTATGTACTCAAATACATAACCACTGAGCCAAGAAATGACAGTCAAAATTGTGGGAGGCCTGGTAGTTTTTCAGCAATATAATTTCATCCTCATTGAAAAGTTCAACAGATAATGGACTCTTCAAAATCCCTCCCCAGTAAATCCCTAGAAACAAGCCAAATATTCTGATATCAATATCAATTCTGGTGGGAAAGTGCACTCATTCATCTAGACTCACCCCTGACACCAGCCTGCATACCATGTTTCAATCCTTAAGCAATACAGATCAAATCAAACTACTATGACTTGAATGTGTGTGTCCCTCCCAAATTTTACATTGGAATCCTGACATCAATGTGATGGTAATAGGAGGCGGGGCCTTTGGGAAGTGATTAGGTAGATACAGGTTGCCACTGCCAACCTGGAGGTCTCTGGGTTTTATTTTGTTAAAGATTTCCTTACACTTGTGTAATAATTCCATCTGCATTCTGGTCCTCTCTCCATGGAGGTCCTACAGCATTTTAATTGGAAAATGACCAAGGTTAAGATCATTATCATTCCTTTAGAGCCTGCCCTTTCATCTCTGTTCTCATCCTCAGTCAATGAAATAAGCATCTATACAACCACACACATGCGTTGAGCATGTGCGCACACACACACCCCTCCAATGTTCCTCAGAGACCAATCTAAATGCCACAGGAATTCCTTTTATTATTTATAGCCTTGCTCCAAACTCCCCTGGGAATCTCATCCCTCCAACCACAGCCCTTCCCACCCCATCCCTCATTCTTTCCTCACATAATGCCTTTGCTCCAGTCACACTGAAATTCTCATGATGCTTCAATTGGGTATTTTCTTTTCATTGATTTATGCCGGTGAAAAGAAAGTATACACTTAACTGTTAAATTTACACCTAAAAAATCATACCTCATTCCCTATGACAGAACTGAAATTGTTCTCCTCAGCAGAGACTCCCCACAGTCCCAGGGCAGAGTTACCTATTCCTTCCTTGGTGCTGCCCCAGGTCTTAGCTCATACCTACAGTGAGGTGCAATTGTTTGCCTCCCATGCTGACTGTCTGCATATTTGTCTCCTCTGGATCGTGTTCTCAGGATACAGACCTTATTTTATTGACTACACCTTCTCTAGTCTCTGTCATTATGCCTCAACATGTAAACTGATAAATGTGTGCACGAGGACTTTCTTACCTTTCTGCCACTCCTTATAGATAGATCCTGTTCTCAGTTTTCTCTTGAACTCTTCTTACCCTCTCCTGTGTGTAACTTAGGTGCCTGGAAAGTGTCTGCCTTCTTGCTCTTTCTGATTCTGCAGTTCACACATGGCTGACACTCTGGTCTGTGGGCTTCTCTGCCCCGTCAACTATCTGGTGTCCAGCATGCCATCAGTCTTCCTTGTGACAGAATCGTGTTTCAAGCTTTCATACTCAACAGTCCTTGGGTGTGTGCCTGTAGTTTGTGGTTATCTTATTAACTCTCCATATAATGGGAGGGGATATTTATCTACCCTTTGGAAAAGTATTCTTTCTGGGAAAGAGCCTCAATTCCTGGCAGAGTGTAACCAGGAGGACCATTGCCCTGTAAACAAAATCACATTCATGCCACACCTAAACAGAATGTTCAAAGGGACTCTGTGCCTGAGAGCCAGCACCACGCAGTGCAGAGAAGAGGTGATCACTGAATGATCACCAGGAGGCTGGCAGTGCTGACCATCTATTCTCTGGAACACTGTGGGCACTCAATACTACAAAGCAAAAGTAAAGGTTTGCCAATAATCACACTGATAGATCATGTCAAACTGAGAAACTAGTAAAATAACTTTGTTTGAAAATTCAGCATGTATAGAACTAACATTATAGTTTTATGTCCTTGACATTTAAATATGGCCAGATGTGAAAATGGGGAGCAACATTTATCAAATATTTTATAAATCAATGAAAAAATCACAGATAGTCAGAGAACAAAATTCCTTCCTTTGTAAATTACTAGTCATTCCATTTTGTTGATTATTGGTCAGTTTCTCTGTCAGAAGCAAATGGAGCTGAACACAAAGCTCAATTCAGGGATTTCCAGAACAAAGTTACTAGGGTATTTATGTATTATCCAAAAGTGGGGAACTTTTATTAACTTATTTATTTTATAATTCAAGAAAATCTTCTTGATTTTTTCCTTGAAATAATTTTCAAAAAGCATAAGTTGATATTTTCTTTTGCTCGATCAAGTCTTGCTGGACATTTCCAGAGTCAACCGAGTCTTATGAATGAACAAATATCTCCAAAGCATCATGTGTGTATAAATAAAAACCTGGACTCTTTAGGCCTAAACCCCAGATTGTAATTTAAAGAGAAATTTCAAATAGTGTTTGAATAATTTAAACAAATTATCCTATGTAGCCATATACATTTCATTCAGATTTCCGAAGCTTTTCCAATAGATATGGTAATGTTCTAAGAAAAAAGCATTTAAATTGCCTCAATGTAAAGTATTTGGATTTTTAAATTTAATACTGTTTGTTTTCCTAGTCAAAAGAACAATACCAACATCCAGTAGTGAAAGTAATACAATTTAGATAAATTCTTTCAGCTACATAATTTTAAATAATTCAAATGCTGCAGGGTTTTGTTTTTTTTTTAATGTCATCACCAATGGCTTACATTACTTCCTAAGCAGTCAAATTTAAAATTCATTTTGGGCCTTGACAAGGCTTTTTATATTAAGGATGATTTTTGCATTTATTAAATTCATTTATGTGAGAGTTAACAAAATCTGTTTACTTGAAGCCTTAAACAGTATACAATGTTTTCAGTGTGTTGAAAATTTGTGTTATCTTGCCTTTGAATTGTTGAAAAAGCAAAAGAAAGAAAAGGCAGAACAGATTTTTCAGTTGGTCTAGCTCCTTCTTGTAAATTTATAGTTAATTTCTGGTCCCCATTGCCATCTATGCCCCTAAATCCAACAGAGATGTTTTCAAAAACAGTTTCTGTTCTAACAAAACAAGAGTTTATGATTCACTTTCAGACTTTGTTCTTTCAACTAACTTGTTTGTTCAGGAAAACAGATTTCTAAGAATTGCACACACAGCAGGATCTTTGTGCCCCTGTTTTTACTCCTGTTGTTGCTCAGATGACACAACTTTGGCTCCTAAAACATGCATTAGAGATAAGTAGAGGAAAGCACGCTAATTGTGTGATGGTTTTTTCCACTGATCCACCATTCTTAGCATAGGAAAAGTGCAGGCATATAAAATAATCTAATGACAATTAATGGAAGCTTTTAAATCATACAAACTGGGAGGAGGTGAGAGGTGTTTCTTCTGTGTGTATCTGAGGTCTCTGGACCTAACAATGCATCAAACTTTGAAAAATTTATCCAAGATAGTTATATACTTTTCCTATTTTTCCCAAATTGCCATAAGCTCTATACTCTTTCCACTTAACTTTATCCCTTGCTCCATGCTGGTTCCCTACCTGGAATCTTTGCCTTCTGCCCCATTGGATTAAAATTAATGTCCATCTTTTTTACAACAGCCAGGATATGGAAATAACCTAGGTGTCCATAGACAGGTGAATGAATGAAGAAGATGCAGTATATATAGGAATATTATTCAGCAATAAAAAAGAATGAAATCTTGCCATTTGTGACAACATGGGTGGACCTAGAGGGTATATGCTCAGTGAAATAAGTCCGACAGAGAAAGACAGACACCATATAATTCCACCATATGTGGAATCTTTAAAAACTGAACAAACAAAATAAAACAGAAAGAGCTTCATATACAGAGAGAACAAACTGATGGCTGCCAGAAGGGAGGGGGCTAGGCAGAAAGGCTATAAAAAGTGAAGGGAAACAAGATGTACAAACTTCCAGTTGCAAAATAAATAAGTTGAGGAGATCTAATGAATACCACAAATACCACAGGTAATAGTCAATAATATCATAATCACTTTGTACAGTGACAGATGGTTATACAGTGGTGATCACATGGTAAGGTATATAAGTGTAAAAGCACTGTATTGTATGCCTGAAACTAATATAACATTATATATCAACTTTACTTCCATTTTTAAAATCATTTAAAAATTATTAATAACAGTACAAAAAGTTCAACATCCAGCTTATCGCCCAGACTTCCACCTACTCTGAGCTCTGAATACAGTTGGCTATGTTTTCAAGTTCAATTACAAAAGAACAAGTTCCTACATTTCTCAATGTAGGGAAAAAACAACTGTAGGCAGAGTGCCATACAAATCAATTGGAGATAGAAAATCCCTGTGTACTTCTAAGCAGTGGAGGAAAAATAAGGAACAAGAAATTTAAAACATCCATTACTCCAAGCATGAAAAAAAGGGCAGATATTGCTGGCAAGTTATAAAGTATGCTACCGTAATGTCCTATTGTGTCATTTGGCTCACTGTGGACTCCATGTGAGCTGTCATCATGAGCATGCATGGTATCACCCCAGAACTATGCAAATCTAGTTACTGCCATGGCGGTCAGGGCACCCACAGTCACTGGCCTCCTGGACATCTGAACTACCCAGGAAGGAAATTCCAGTCACCTTGAAACTAAGCCTTCACATCTGATTGTAACTTGAGTTTTGGCCTGAGTTATGCAAGAGAAGGAAAACTAAAAAAAAAAAAAAAAACATATTTGATTTGTGCCCTGAGTTAGGATTTCCCTGACGTGACAAGGCAGGTGCAGACCATTAAACTAAAGTTAAAGGTCCCTGGGCCCTGGTTCTGCTCCACCTTCACATCTTCCATCTATTTCTTCCAGCCCCACCACCTAGAAGGAGGATGGTGCTTGCCAGAGGGGTGAGGTGCAGGGATAAAGGGTATAAAAAGATTTTTATAAGATTAGTTGAATAGAATGCAAAACTGAAAGAATAATCAGAAAACCAGGATTCTAGTTTCTTGCCACTACCTCCTGGCACCTCCTGGCATCGGACCATAGGAAGGTCCTTGACCTCTTTGAACCTTAAAGTTCTCATGGGCTACATGAGTTTGTTGGCAAGTGTTCTACTTCCTTCACAGGAGTGTTTGAGGGTCAAATAAATAAAAACTTGATGAAACTCTGAAGAAAAATTCCATGTGGTTTCTCCTCTCTTTTCTATTCAATTTCTTCTAGATTTTTTTCTAGCTCCCCATCTCCTTCTATCTCCCTTCTTTTTAAACTGTCCTCCACTCTGTGCCTTCCAGTAATTAGTTTATTACCTTCAGTTTGTCCTTTTATCTTCTGCAGTTTCATCTTTTCTTCTGTCTACATTTTGTATTTTGTTTTTCCCTCTTCTCTGTATCAGTGGATTCAGAAAATGTTAATTTAAAAAATACCATACCATTTTATCCTAACTATCAAGAAAAGGAAGGATAGAACCAAGTTAATCTAAATTAGAAATAAAATAAATTTTAAATATATACACAATTCTGCTTGCTAGGGAATAAAGGACAAGACTGTGTCTAAAAACAAGTTTATCCTAAGAAGCTAGATTCATTTTCTTTTAATCCATAGGCAAACTGCAAATGGCATGTATGTATGTGTGTGTGTTCCAAATTTTTTTCTATATACAGCTATTGACTGAAAAAATACTTGCAGGCTACAAAGATCAAGTAAAACATAATTTAGAAATTAGTGTTTGTATTACTGCAATAAGAACTGCAAGAGAAGGTAGTGAGGAAGAAAGAAGAGGGGAATCCATGTAGGGAAGAGGAAAGAGGGGAAAGAGAGGCAGAGAGAAACCTACCTAAATGTAAACACTTGTGTACATAGTTTAGGCCACTAGTTCCCAAAATTCTGTGTGTAAAAAAAATACTAGAAACACTTTATCTAGATTTTTAACTCAGATCCTTGGCACCTAACCCATATATTCTGATTTGGAAAATCTAATACATTTTCCTGAAATCAATATTGTTAACACACACTCCAGGAGATTTGGGCGCAGATGGTTCACTTTCAGGTTAGTGAAGTTGTTTTCAAATCCAGTTTTCACATTGGATTCTTCTGGGAACTTTGGAAATAAGAATACCTTCCATTGGAGGGGGTCCTGGCATCAGTCCTTGTAAAACCATCGTGGATGATTTGAATACTCAGCCAGGAGCGATTTTCTGAATGGTATCAACTTTGGACTCAGAAAACCTAGGGTTGTAATCATAGCTCCCACACTCAGCTGTGAGACTTTGAAGAAATGGATAAATCTCTTTAGGTCTCTTTGATCTCCTCCATAAATTAGGGGACCATCAGTGGGTTCTGAGCAATGCTTGTGTTATCTCAAAACATATGGGAGGTTTAAAACTTGTTCAGTTCCCACCTCAGCTGAATAACAATGTGTGACAACACACTTGGACTTACTGTTTGTGAAACTTCCCTTGAGACTTCACTCTGGAGAACCCATGCATTGGAGATCAATATCAATATTCTACTAAAAATAAGGGAAATCATAGTTGGCATATGCTTTGTCCTCTCCAGCTAGAAGGGACTCTTCTAGCATTGTACACATGATGCTTTTTTCCATCCTCAGCACCCACGTGAATTAGATTCTGTGCATTTTGCAAGCATCTCCTACAGATACTGGCTGCTGGGTAAGTGTTCCCTTTCCCTGTGTAGGCAGAATGAGGGACAAAGTGAGTCAGAGTGTTCCCAGGTTCCCTGGCATCAATGCCTGTGGATGTGTGGGTGGCCTGTACTGGCCAGTGTTTGCCAGCAGCTATGGGGCCAATGGCTGCAGGTGAGGGATCATCTGTTAGAAACAGGCGAGCATCCAAGTGGGACAGAACATTTGGGAGAGAGACAAACAAAGGATTTTCTTGGGTTCATTACAAGAGAGGAGAAACCGAAAAGACTGTATTTGATATTGATTAGCAAAACCTTTGGTTGTGCCCTCATGAAATGTTTTAACTGTCTTGGGATGAGGAGCTGATGAGAAGTTAGGAGTCACTCAAATTTTTCTCTTAGATTTTCAACTCACACATTTTATCTTCCTGGGAATGTTACTGATGCTATGTAATCCGTATTTCTATCCATGAAGTGGGTATTTCTTTGAAATCCAACTGACCTGAAAGTCAGTGTACACCAGATATGAACAATCATATAGTGCGTGATTAATAGAAAAATCTCTAAAATCACACGTGAGCTACAAGAGTTTTTCCTACTATGGTATCTAATAAAAAAAGAAAAGGACAATCTTTTAGTTTCTCCAAAGAGTGTACTTTCTGTATATTTCTACAATGAGAGTTCCATATAAATTTTAAGATCACAACCCACTGTAATAATTAAGTAACAGAAAGCTACATGGAAGATTATTTTTTTCCCTAAGAATCAGAACAGTGATAATGAAATACGACCAGTAATCTTGTTTTAATGAAATGGGGAGTCTAATCCACTGCATTTGGTAAAGATGTTAAGCCAGAGAAAGCAATAAAATGTGTTCCCATATCAATAAAACCTAATTCTTTATGTTCTTATTATGTAAAACACTAAGCTTGGCTCCCTGAAGAAGACAGCGTCTGTCTGGTCCAATTGTGGGTTCATTTGTTTTGCTTTGTTTTGTTTTTCAGAAACACCTTGCAGCCTACTTCATATGCAATTGGTGAATAAAAGACCTGTCTATAAAAAAAATCTATTCATTACACCATCCAATTGCACCGATGGCATTTTTCATGATAAAACATTTTTTACTGAAGATATATGTTTATGGGAAATTAGGGAACTGGTAGAGCTTAATGCATAAAGGCAAAGAATTAATGTGAAATAAGTGGCATACTTAAGTCACACTTTCTAATAATCCTTTCAAACGTGTATTTCATCCAGAAAGCTTTTATTTTAAAACCAATTTAAAAATCAATAATCATTAAATATGGAAAGATTTTCGTGTGCTTCCTACTTTGTGCTTTATTCCAAATTAGGCTATCAGTGGTTTTTCTTTGTTTGTTTGTTTCTGTATCTATAGGGAACGGGCGATGTTGAAACCTATTGCACTGGATTCTGAAATAACAATGGTTTTCCTGCTTTTCATACGGAGGTTACATGACACCAAAAGCAAAGCTACTATTTCTTCTTTGACCCTTGAAGAACTGAAAAGAAAGCTCCCTACTGCCACGTTTCCAGTTCCACAACTCTGCCCAAGCTGCCCCAAGCCTGCCCTTCCAGGACAGCCTTTCTCTGATGTGTGACACCCTACGTGTTGCCTCTAGCAGGCCACTCTCCATGCTGCAGTCTGTCTGTCCCTCCCCTTTGAACCAACTTAAGTTTGTCTCTTTCCCACCTTGACATTTTGACAGACTGACAACAGCCCAGAATTTCTTCCTATGCTCCTTTCCTTGAGTTTCTGCCTGCCCCTGGGGATTCAAAGGACTGGTTTTTACCCTGGCAAAATGACCCTTTTTTAAGGGCATGTCCTGAGGGAACCTGCAGTAACCTCACCCTGGCTGGGACACACTGGGTACAGAATATAACTTCTTGGTATTTGGCCTTAGGAGTCACTCATTCATTACACAGAGTCTTTATCTTTGTGCATATCCTGGAACAATACTCTTAAATAAATACTCTCAGAGGCATTTTACTCCATGGTTATTTACTTTGCATTTCCATGATCTCAATGGAACACAGAAAGAGAGGAGATAGAAGGCTTGGCAAACAATAATTTGCCACCATCTACGCACATGGGGACAACTGGGAGGGATAATATTTTGCTTTAAAAGAGAGACACGTCATTGACTTGACATGGTGCATTTGTGTGCAGACCAGAGTCACTTAGAAAATTCCACTTGGCAAAGCATGCTAGATAACCTCTATCTTAAGAGAACAGAAATGTGATTTAGAATGTGATGACTTGCTCCCAGTTGTATGCCATCAGCCATGAGATCTTGGGCAAGTCTTTGAGATTTTGTGCCTCAACTGCAGTCTACAGTCAAGGAATACTGATAGGTCTCCCACCTTCTCCTTAGAATTGTTCTGTGTTTAAAATGAAATTCTGTCCTCTGACTGTGAAAAGGTTTGAAAATGCAAAGCAAGAAATACAAAGCCATGAACTAGCAGCCTGCTTTTAAAATGATTAACATTTTCAGCCATGATCACTAGCATCATCATTATATTATTATTAGATTTTTTAAAAACCTATGTGATTAAAAACTATTTTGAAAGGTCATTAAGTTACAAATTTTAAAAAAAATTTAAACTTTGTTTTAGACACACCCACATTTGTCAATGAAACCTTTCCTGCCCAATTTGACTACCTCTTCCTCCTACTTAACCTATTCAATTAACTACGAATGCAGAGATCAGCCCTCAACAAATAAATACAGATTCCCATGAAAACCTGCCAAAAGGAAAGGTAAAAGAGGAAGAGGATAAACTATTTCTCAAGGTTCACTGCATTTCTTCCTACTTAAGCCAAACTAACTTCATTCATACCTTGAAAAAGCTTGTGCTTACATTATGATACCAGCCAGAGGAAGGCTACCCCAGAAGCCTACTGGACATTTTTCCTGGGACCTGGGTAGAGGTTTGGAGGCAGGGTTTTTTTTTTTTTTATGTCATTTTTAGGCAGTGCACAGAATCCACGCATTCATATTCAGATCTTGAATTTTCCTGTAACAGCCTATGAGTGGGTCAGGTTGGAGAAACTCACATGTGCAACCACACCCTTCAAGATTTAAAAAATCGGGTGCATATGCATGACTCACCTGTAGGTGCTGGCTACCAATCTGTTTGTCTTCACACACCTAGGTACACAATTGTACAGAGTGAATTTTTTTTTTTAAATACTAAAATAGGAACTCACGTACTTTCAACTCAGTTTATCACGGGAAATGTGATCACCCGGTATACTGTGTTTTTAATTCAAGTGACCTTTCTTTGTCCAAAACATTCTTGAAATTTATCTTTTAAAAATTCTCTTTAGAGCGTGCAGCACTCTTTGGAACATCCTGAGTGAAAAAAAATTAGCAAACTTTGAGGGACTTTTTGATTTGGAGGAACAACCGAATATCTTGATGCTAGTTGAATAAATATAATCAGTTCTGAAACTAAATAATATTGTTAATAGGGTTAAAGGAAGTCCAACTTTAAATAAAGGGATTTGCCTTGGAAATGACTGGAAAATGTGTCTGTTAATAGAAATATGTTTTAGCAATAGCAGCATGCTCAGAGAGAATTTTGAAGCTTCCCAAAGTAACTCTTTTAATGGGGCTAACAATTTAGCTTTATTACTCTGTACTATAGTTGTCATGCATTTTATTTAATGACAACTTTGATTCTTTTTCCAATAGGTAACAATGAAATATCTCCCTCTGTCCTCCCAACCACCAAGACTACAGTGTACATATAATCTGTATGGTATTGCTAATGAAAATAGGGAAACAAATTTATTACCACGTAGAGTCATTTCTTACTCAGACTTAGTGGTGAAGTCAAAAGGCTACTGAGAACTCAGTGAAGAAGGAATGGAGACCAGAAGAATCTTTTTGCAGAGTGCCCCAGTCCCATACATCTGGACCCAGTGGGGCAATGCACCCATGTAGAAATATTGCTGGAGCATATCTGCTACAGTGAGCAAAAAGCAATGGATACATTGTGATGTCCTTGGAGCCATTGCCTGACACTGAGGGGAATCATGTCAATAAATCATGATAATTAATTCAAGTTATAAATGATCTTGTTGTTGAATACGATATTAAAATATTTGTTTTTAACTCTGGCTGATGTCTATTAAATGGAGGCTTTCTTTTAGAATTTTGTTTTATTATAATTGACAAAGTGGTTGAAATATTGGAGGGAGCCCAGAAAACCATTGTACAAAATGAATAGTCAAGATGAACCTCTGGAACCTCCCATCTAAGAGACACCTTTTAGGAATAAGCAACAAAGGCATGCATAGAAACAAATCCCTTAAAAGTACTAAGCTACTAATTGCAAAACATAAAACAAAATGCACACATTCATTACATGAAAGCAATTTAATGAAGGCATTTTAAGAAACATAGGCAAGGGCCTGAGGTAGCTGGCTGTCTAAACAGTGTGGAAAGAGGTGAGAAGTCTTGGCCTTAAATCTGGCTGCTGGCCAATGGAGGCTTAGGGAGAAGTAAAATTTAGAAACTATTAAAATAACAGAAAGGAAGAATACTGCCAATATCATCTCTGTACAAAAGAATTAAATTAGTACAATCCCTTGAGGTACTTCTAATCAACTACGATGATGAGAAAGGAAATTGTCAAAATGGAACTAAAGAGTTATTTTACCTGAAGAAACATAGTTAGAGTTTTTGGTTAACAGTTCTAGCTTTAAAATAAAAAAACTAAAGATTTCTAAAAGATATAAGATATAGCAGGAGGAGAAGAGATTCTTTTATACATGTGACAGTAAGCCATTCTCCATCTAAAGTAACGGTTGAGCTAAGCTTCTCAGTTAAAAAGCCTGCCTAATTGACAGCTCTCACAGAATACACTGGAATTTGGGGGTAAAGATAGAATCTTCCCTCAGGTGTGAAAAAAACAAGATCTTAATTCACGTTTTCTATTTTCCCATTGGCATGAAAATTGCCTAAGAGAAGTAGAAGTCCTAGAAGTCATTGCTTTTCAACTCATATCTTTCCCTTCTCATTTTTCATTGTTCTGTGTGTCTGCATGTGTGTGTGTGCGCATGTGTGTATGTACCATCTGTGTGTGTGTGTTTCTCCATGAGAATCATTCTTACACACAGGCCAATGACTTTCAGCAGAAGAAAACTTGAACATACCTTTCCAATACTAAATCCAACCTTCTTTTGGAACATTGAGGCTTTGTCCTGTGAAACTGGGCAGACATTTAAGCAGCATGCAAATTGTCTTCCCCTCTGATATTTACTCCTTGAATGGAAGAATATTATGAAGAATAATTTCAATGACACCTGGCTCCCTGAGATTTTAGAATGTGCCTAAGGCTACTTCAGAGAGAAATCTGTGTGGTCAGGTGGCATGGAGACCTGTGGGTGTCAGTTTATTTGGGAAGACAAATTATAGTTCATATACATGCAGTTTAGTGTGCAAAACATCATAAAAATCTGTTGTAAACTTGATGTTTATATCACATATTTCATTAATCTCACACATACACACATATACTATATTACCCACAGTTCACAATCTAGACTACTAGAAGTTATCTATTTTCTAACATACCTCATACACTGCCAGAGGGGCATGAGAGGGAGATGTAAGCTTCTTTTTCAACTACTAAAATATCTTTAAAGAAGTTAGGAATTTCATTTGGGAGGTGTGATGGTTAATTTTATGTGTCAACTTGACTGGACCACAGGATGCCTAGACATTTGGTCAAACATTATTTTGGATGTATCTATAAGGGTGTTTTTGCATGAGATCAACATTTGAATCAGTAGACTGAGTAGATCAGATTGCTCTCCCTCGTGTGAGTGGGCCTCATGCAATCAGTTGAAGACCTGACCATAACAAAAAGGCTTCTAAGAGGAAACTCCTGCCTGATTGTTGAGCTAGAACATCGGGCTTTTCTTGCTTCAGCCTCAGGCTGAAACACAGACTTTCTCTGGGTCTCCAGCCTGCTGGCTTTGGAATGGAACTTAAATAATCAGCTCTGTTGGTTCATCTCAGGCCTCTAGAATCAGAAAAAATATATCATAGGCTTTCTTGAGTATCCAGCTTGCTGACCTCAGATCTTCTAAGTCTCTGTGGTCATGTGAGCCAATTCCTTAGGATAAACAAACAAACAAACAAAACATCCTATTGGTTCTGTTTCTCTGGAGAACACTGACTAATACAGAAGGTACAGGGAAGAAGGGAGGTTCAGTTTGCATAATTATGTAACACTTCCGAGTCTGTTTCCTTACCTGTAAAATCAGAATAATAAGCTAAACCATGGAATCATTTTGTTGATTATATGAGATAATTTCTTGCTTATTAAGTACTACACACCACCATTTGTCCATCACCATAAGCTTTCTACATTCTGTCCCCAGTCCTATCCTGCCACCTATCAAAGAAGCAGCAATGTGAAAGATGAGAAAAAGCAGGATTCCATCATTAGAGAGTAGGGGGTCTTAAGGAATGTTAGATGCCAAAGAAAGATTACATTTTCCTGATTCTTTTTTGTTCCATTCTTTAAAATAAATCAAAGTTATATACACAAAGACTGTTTGTGCACACATATCTTGTGCATCAGCTATTCCAGAGAAGTTTTGAGACAGGCTTAACCCCATTCATCACCCATGTGTAGAGTAGACAATCAGTGCTCCCAGGTTTGAAGATGATCTTTCATTCCCCTATTTTTTTGTCTGAACATCCCTTCAGATAGCCCCGATTGGGCACCATGGCAAAGACCCCATTGAGCACCCAAAGAATTACAAGGTTTTCTAAACAAATAAAGGTTGTCTTCAATATGATGAACAAATTATCTCTTATTATAAAAACATATACTTGTTTAAAGATGGAGTAAGGCCATAAAGAAAACATGTAGAAAGGAAAAAATGAAGAGCAGAACCTGACAGTCAACACACTGGAGATGGAGATAATGCTTGGGCATGGGGGGTTGGGTAGATCATAAATCAAATAGTCCCTTACTATAGAAGAGGGAGTGCTGATTGAGATGAGCTGTCGGTTTAACACTCTGTAGCTTCTCTCTCTCTCCTTTTTTTTTTTTTATGTTCCTATGTCTATATCTGAATAGCCAATTGGGATTTCATTTCATTCAATTTAATCTCCTGACATAATATCAGCCATTAATATGCTATATGTCACTCCATAACCAAATCAACTTGGGTGGGATGAGGTGGGAGAAGTCAATTTGCTGTCAAAAATATAAAATTCAGAGTCACTGTGACAACCCAAGATCTGCAAATGATGACTATAACCACTACCCAAAGGACACTCATTTCACACCTGTTCTCCATTAAGGCTGCCATGTGTCTCACCTGACAGGTACAGCCCCACCTGTCCCCATGAATTAATTGGTGTTCATAGTGTCATCTTTCAATGTTAGAACAAGTTGGCATGTATGCCTAAATGTGTGATATCTGCAGATCTCTCTTACCAGCATAGTACTTTTATCATTGACATGTGAAATATAAATAAAAATGTATGGCATTTCTGGCATCAGTTTATTGATTTTGGATGGTTCTGGCTCCTTTAGGAGGTCACTTCCTGGATAATCATGTCTGGAAACAGTAATTTGCCATTCACTTGTCACCAGAGTTTGGATTGTTGTAATCCAAGACCTACTTGTGATCAAAGGAAAGGTCTTTCCTTTTATATTCAATAGGTGGACTCCCTTCAACAATAATAGATACAAACCTTTACTAGTCTTTCCAACTGGCCAGGGTAAGAGGTGGCAAGCATCAATATTCTCGGAGGCACAGACTGGATTCTCTGTCTCAACAGCCAGATGAACCTGTCCCGATAGCCTAATACCATTTCCTAGCTCGGTTCTTGCATCTGTCTTGAAAGGTGACTGGAAATGTCTCCTTCTATAAATACATAATTATGCAAGTTTTTCCAGAGGAGGGAAGTAACATTTTGGTTTTGCTTTATCAATCACATAGGAAAACTGATGGAAAGTTAAAGTTTTGTCTTTAAACCAAATAAGTTGATTTCTATTCCTTACACATTTTTAAAGAAGTGAATGAAGACTCGTGAAGGTATTGCAATAAATAAATGTACACATAGCGTTTCTTTGCCGATGGTAAAAAGGTAACTGGGTTATAGTTGGGAGGTATAACTCATGTGACATCTCTGCATCTTAACATGTGGCTACAGGGCGCCATTTTCAACTACTTAGAAGGGAATAAAAAGAAGAAAGATGAGAAGGGTTTTTTTGGGGGGAGAGGTCATTTTTTTTAACAAGTTAAGAAACTTAAAGCCAGCATCTGAGCAGGTCTCCCACCACTGGGCTTGAACTGGCTGGCACAAACATTGCCAGTTTCTGCAGTGAGAATGTATGCATAAGTTATAGAAGTGCTTGAATGTCCAAAGGTTCTCTAATTGTCTTTCTGGGCTGACTTTTTTTTTTTAACCGTACAGAACAGACAATTCAGTTTTATTCAGAGCAAAGAGAAAAGAAACTTTTTGATTATCCTGGAAGAAAGTCAGCCATAGGTTTGGAGTCTGTACCCAAACTACACACACAATGAGGAAATGAGGACAGTACTCTGCTAATACAGTTGATTTACTGCTGCATTTGTCTACTGTTAGTCTAATATTAACAGTTATAAACAGAGCAATGCAACTAGTATTTGGAACAATCCTTACAGTGTTACAGTGTCAGGCACAACACTTCACTTCTCTTCACACCACTGGTTGTCTTTGCCTACCTGGGCTTCCTCTTCTTCAGTAAAGTCGGTTTTGATGTTAAAGGCCTTGCAAATCTCTTCAGGAGTCTTCCCCTTGATCATACTGGCAACAGTCTTGCATGTAACATCAAGCAAATCTTTGATGTCTAAATAGTTTGCAGCCAGAATAAGTGAAAAAAAAATGTTCCTTGGTGAACTTTCAGGAATTCTTGCTCCCATACCGGGATGTCATCAGTTCATTGTTCTTTGTTCTTATCACTCTCAGGAGGAGGGTCATCCTTGTAGTGGGTGCACCACTGAGTGACCTTTTTTAATATGGCTGCATTAACAATTGGTAGAGGAACTGGGTCATCATCGCCTTCACCATCCACTCCCAAATCTTCTAACATAGTCTTGCTAGTCACAGATTATTTGGCAATTTCAAATTCAACTTCAAATATCTCTCCATCAGAACTCTGCAACTTAATTGAAGGCTTGGAGTGCAGTAGAGAGTGGGCTAGAGGCTGACGAGAGCGGCGCAGCGTCCGCAGACACGACAAGGAAAGGCAGAGAACTAGCTGACTTTCTTAATGTACAGATTCTGAGCAGGAATTTGTAGCAAACCCACACCCAAATTCCACACCCAAAACGACCACACATGTGCAAAGTACAAGAAATAAACAAAAACATTCACTTTACACTCACCCATACACTGAAATCATGTAGTTTGATGTTTATTTGTTCATTTTGTTTTTATTATACAAAATTCAATTCAACCATTTGAATTTTCCTCTAAGCCAAATCTGAATGAACATTTCATTCAGGCCCACACAGGTGTGACTGTGAAAAGAAATCTTGGAGACTGTATGCCATTTCAAGAGAGAAAAAGCTTTCTTGCTTTTTCATGATAATCAAGAATAACTCAAAAAATATGTGCAAGCCACCAATTTCCAGCATATTTTACTTTACTGAAAACTCATCTTCACATTGTAGTGTATTAAAATGGTTGTATAGTTTACATATGGACATGACATAAGGATAAAGCTTCTTACCTCAAGCATGGAAAAATATCTGCACTTTATGTGGAAGAAATGAAAAACTGTATATATGCCAGAGCCTCTTGAGTCAAGACCACCAAGTGATCTAATCATTTGGATGCAGATAGGGTCTCTCGTCAAAATGCCCCTGGGACCTCCTGTCCTCCCCACCTCAAGGAGTGACGAAGCCATTCTAGGATTTTGGCCTTCCCTGGCAGTCACTGAAGGAATCTTGGTCAATTCTTCCACATCACCTGCCTCCTCTTTCAGAAGAAGGTAAACAAGCCATACATTCCTCTTGGATTAAAACATATTCCCTTCACATAAATTGGGAATCATTACACAAGATGCTGGATCTTTCTCAGCTTTAGTATCCATTTTTATCAGAGAAAGCTGATATTCCTTGCCCCGCTAGGGTGATACTGATGATTAAACTAGTTAGTGTCTGCAAAGGACCTAACCAGGCCTGCAGGATCTCTCCTGGCCTTTCTCCTGGTTCATTCCACCTGGGACCCAGGCACTCACACATAGGTCCACTGTCTTCTGATTCTTAGCGGAATACATCTTCTTTCAACATGCATCATCTTTTCTCTATTTTTATTTCTTGTTCTAATCATTTTTTATTCTTCCTAGCCTCCTTTTCTATTGTAAAGTAAACTTTAGACTAAAGTGACATGCATGCAGAAAAGAGCACAAGTGTTAAGCACCCAGTGAATTCTGGGGAACACGTCCATGTATCTAGAACCTAGATCAAGAAGTAGATCATTACCAGCACCAGAAACCTCCCTCACATGGAACACCTACCCACCCCACATGGCGGTCACCATCCTGCTGACTTACCTCACCACAAACCAATTCTTCTTGGACTATACGGCATGTACTCTCAAGTCTAGCTTTTTTCACTCCACATTATATTTGTAAAAATTCCCGTTGTTTGTTTGCTAACTGCATAGCAGGGCTCAGAAAAAAAAATTCTGTAAATGACCAAACAGTGAATATTCTCTGTTTCTGGGCTTTGTGGATCTCTGCTCGACTCCTCAGCTCTGGCATTGTTGCACAAAAAGCAACCGTAATATGTTAACACTTGTTTCTAACTGAGTTGTGTGCTAATAAAACTTTATTTATGGATGCTGAAATTTAGATTATATATCATTTTCACATGCTATGAAATATTCTTCTTTTAACTTTTTCAAAATATTTTACAGTAAAAATGTAAAAACCATTCTTAGTTTGCAGGCTGTAAGGAACATGTGATCGTTCATTTAGGCAGTCTATATTTCCTGAACGTTTCCTTTCCATTTTTGATCCAGAACAAAAATTTCTCAATTAAAGCTGATACATATAAAAACAATGATAATCCTATGTCTAAAGGAAAATGAAAGCCATTAATTTTGAAGAAAAATTGAACATTTAGAAGAAAACACTTTTTATCAACATCTTGTATCTTTAAAAATACTTAAAAATCCCCTTTAGTAAATCTGCAAAATTGCCTATCATTTTATTTCCTTATAATAAAATGTGGTTAGTCTTAAGTAATAGTATTTCCTCCTCACCCACAAAAATAGAAAGGAAAACACTCTAATCCATTTCTGTTTTAATTATGGGCTTTGCGAGGCATTGTTTTCTTTTGTGTGGCCGTTTAGTCTGTCAAACCACTTATTGAAACAATAGGCTTGGATGGAGAGACTTGGGGTCCTATTGTAACTTCAATTTTAATAGCGTTTCCATGGGAAAAGTAGTATAAATTTCAGCATTCAACTTACAAATGAATATCTAAAACACAATTAATTGGAAAATTGGGGGTTGCCTATAAAGATAATTTATTGAACTATTTTTTTTACATCCCATTGAAATCCAATAGATGATAAAGAGAGAGAATGGGAGTTTGTGGAAGGAAGATAGAATGTCACCATTCTTTCCTTCATATATTTAACAGCAAAAATGTTGAGTGACTTCTATGAAAACTCATCACCACCTGTCATTGTGAGAGATAAGCTGACCTTGACAAATGTTGCTCTAATTAGTGAAATAAGGCAAACACTTCTGAAACATTAGGAAATAATACAAGTGGTGTAGGATTACATAACAAATGAGTCTTAGGCACAACCCATACTATAAGAGTTCACAAACAGGAGACATCGTTATAGGATAGATTAGAGAAACAAAGTCTCATGGAGAAGGTAAGAACTGAGCTTTGCTTTTGCAATGGATACAATGTGGATAGGGGTTGTGCAAGTAAAATAGTATTCTGAACAGGAAATGGTGTGAGCAAAAGGACAAAGGTAGAACACAGCAAGGCAGATTTCCTTGTCAGAGGAAAACAGCATTTGTTCTTTTGTTACTGAATTGTAGGTAGCCCTTTCATAATTTGGAAGTTAACCGCTTATCAGATAAATGGTTTGCAAATATTTTCTCCAACTCCTTGGATTGTCTTTTAATTTTGTAGTGAAACCTGTGTATCAAAGAGATGCTACATTTCCATGTTTATTGCAGTATTATTCATAATAGCCAAGATATGAAAAAAAAACTTAAATGTCCATCAAAAGATGAATAAAGAAAATATGATATATATGTGTGTATATGTGTGTGTATATATATATGTAACCATTTTCATATGCAACAACATGGGTGGTCCTGGAGGATACTAAGTGAAATAAACCAGAGAAAGACAAATACTGTATGAAGCCATTTATTTGTGATATCTAAGATAGTTAAACTCAAAGAATAAAGAGCATAATGGTGATTGCCAGGGGAAAGAGGAAATGCAAAGGTGAAGGTCAAAGGGTACAAAATTTCATTTTGCAGAGTAACTAAGTTCTGATAATTCACTATACAGCACAGTGCCTGTAACTAACAGTACTGTATTATATACTTAAAATTTGTTAGGAGGATAGATCTTATATTAAATATTCTTAACAAATAATAACAGTAGTGATAAAGGGGCAAGTAGAAATTTTGGGAGATGATGGATATGTCTATGGCCTTGAACATGATGATAATTTCATGAGGGAGGCTTATTCCAAACTCAATGTCTTGTATACATTAAATATGTGCAGCTGTTTATGTGTCAATCACACCTCAACAGAGTGGATAAAAAAAGAAAACAGCATCAGTGGACTTATGCAGCAGGTGAGTGTAGGAGAAAGGTAGATTCAGGTCAGAATTTGGCAGCTTTTAAAGACTGGAGAGTAAAGAATTAATAAAACTAACATTTTAGGAATGATAAACCAAAAGGCATGCTAAGGATGTGTTGGGGGAAAAAACCTGAAGGCAAATCAGCCAGTCCCAAAGCCAAGAATATAAGTGCATATGTGAAGTGATAAAGTAATGACAGCTATGAAAATGGAAACACACGGATGTGAGATAGATGGCAGTTAGCAGAAAGGAGGAATCAAATATCCCACTCCATGCTTTTAAATGTGTATGTGTTGGAAAACATTGCTATCACTGACAGAAACAGGGAAATGTGAGGAAGGAGCCAATTGTAGTGGAAAAAGGAGTTTGGTTTTCATTGTGTTGAACTTAATCATTAATCCCACAATGGTTCGCTATTGCATAACAACTTTGATTTTCCACAGGAAATCTTACAGTCCATGGCAGGGGCAGGCAAAAATACACCCCACAGGCAAATTCTGCTCTTCAAATACTTTTAGGGATAAAGTTTTATTTGGAACACAGCTTGCCCATTTTTTACAAATTGCTTCTGACTACTTTTACATCGCCACAGCAGATTTGACCATTTGTGACAGAGACTATCTGTCCTGCAAGTCTAAAATGAAAACACATTGAGGTTGACTACTGGTTGACAAGAAAGAAACAGGTACCCTAGGAAGCAGGGACAAAATTTTCCAAAGTCACACACCTAACCATGGCATCTGCAAGGCACTTCAATAGTTTCTAAGGAAACCTAAGTAGATCCCATGCAATGGAACGTGAAAAGCAATTCTGATTCAAACGAAGAAAAGGACCATACCTGAAAGCATGAGGTTCACTGACTGGTGTCCATCAGGAAGATAATCTACAGGCTCAGATTTTTTGCAATTTATATACATAATTTTAAGATAAACATACAACCAGAAAGGTAGACTGCTCAAAATACTGTCACTAGGGTAAAGTTCCAAAGACTTGAAGTTAGAAAATTTTAATGGATGACAAAAAGGACATTTTAGTGTATTCGAAATATAAAGGAGAACCAGAAAGGCCTAACAGAATGCAGAGAAGAGTGTGGGCTCCAGAACTGATCATATTTAGGTTTAAATCTTGGCTTTGTCCTTGTCTTTCCAGGTGAGCTTGGTAACTTTCCAGCCTGTACACACTGTGGCTTGATTGTGGTTTTTATCTGTAAAATATTGATGATAAGCATACCTACCTCAGAGGACTGACGTGAATGAAATATATTTATTATAGTATGTGGTCCATAACAAGAGCTCATTATATATTTACTCTTACCATCATTTTTAGAAGAATTTTTCAATTACAGCTTACACTCAAGACTATTTTGTACCAGTTTCAGGCATAGACCTTAGTGGTCAGGTAATCATATACCCTACACTGTGCTCCCCTTATTATCCCAAGTACCTGTCTGGCATTGCACACAGTCACCCTTACCATCATTATTAATTTAAATAGTTTTAAGCATGGTTTGAAAGAATTTTAGAAAAGGAAGCATAAGTTAAAAAATAAACTACAAAATAGTATAGTAGTATCTTATAGATACAAATATCTAATATATACATATGTTATATATACACACATGTTTACATATGTATATACATATTATGAGATACATATATATACACAAATTTTTCCTAGCTTTATTGAGGTATACTTGACAATGAAAAGTTGTATACATTTAAGGTTTACAACCTAATGAATAATATACATATGTATTAAAATTTACATCAAAATGGTAATTATTAAATATTTGTGTGGCAGATAAGAAGAAACTGGAACCTGATAGGAGAATAGTCACTTCCTACAAGAAACAGTTGACATGAGGAAAAGTAGACACAGAAGGATCTTCAAAAGTTGTCCTGGTTTGGTAAAGTTTCATGACTACACCTAGAATGAATGAAGTTATAAGGGACAAATATCAGATCAGTAAAGCCCTAATTGTGTGATGCTTGTGTGAGCTTTCTGGAGGAAGAATAATTTATGACATGAGTTCCCACTGTGCCCCAGCCCTGTATTGTATGAGTTACTTGCATTTTCTCCTTTATGGCTTAGATCACTTTGTGGCATGTGGAGATTTCTCTCTAAGGGAAAGAGTCCCTTTGGAGGACCTCTCAGAAGAGAGGGGAATTCTAGCATAAGGTGGTAAAAAATCACAGAATCTATAATATCCATTCAAAACCCAAGGGCTTTGGCCTTCACAATCTATTCCAGGCTGGGCAGAAGGGAAGTAAGCATCATGACTATTTGGAAGCTGAGAGGCTGGGACACGTTGGGAGGCTGGTGCAGGAAAGAGGTCTCACGGGACCATGCCTCTAGCTGCACATCAACTCGGAGGTTCTTTCCTACAGGCAGGGCCATAATAAAATGTAGAGAAAAAGTGTTTCCTGGGGGGCACTCCATTTATGGATCCTTCGGACCCTGTATTCCTGAGAGGAGGAGAATGAAGAGAATATAGGTTCTAGAATTATAAAAAGAAACAAAGAAACAAAGATCCACATAAAAGAAAGAATATCCTTTAGAGGACACATGGGTCTATATATATATATTTTTTTTTTGCCTTCCCATTTCTCTATTTTCTCTTTTTCCCCATCCCCTAACCAGGTATCTTACCCTTCATGACCAAAAGGTTCTGGAATTAATATGTTTTGTTGTTTCATTGTTTTTTGTCATTATTGTCCACAGAAACACAATGCATGGACTTTGGTAGTGAAGAAGTGGGAGGTGTTGTGTTGTAGGCACCCCCCCCCACCATTACAAGACTAAGAAACCATTTCTAAAGCCTCTCAGCTGGCACATGACCCCTTGAAAGTGCTATCATCACCAGGCCCCATTTCCTTTGCATTTCATGATAATTTCCATAAGTCACTGAGGTCTGCCTAACTTCTGGTTGACCCATGGATTTTTTTAATGCAATCATTTTCTTTGCCTGCACAATAGACTCAGTTTACTTATTTTGTATCAAAAAGGACACAAATAACCCTACCCATGCAACAGTTGACTATTACTAAGGAAGAAAGTTGTTTTTTATGTGACTTACAGAGTATTGTTTAATGTGATTTCTAAAGTTAAGCTTTAAAAACATTCTGAACTATAGCAAAATTATTGGAAAATATAAAAATATTTGTTTATCTAAGGAGGCCACTTGAGATGGTCACATGCATTTGGCTATATCATTCCAACACATTCGTGGAAAAGAATAAAACTTATTCCCTTTTTTTGTAGTCCCACTTTTATTCTTAGACTACTCTGAAGATGCAACAAAGCATTTCATTTTTATTTTTGCAAAATGGGCTTATCAGCCTTTCTGTGGTTGTCATGGCTATTGCTCCCTTAATACCTATGAGAAAATATAGGAGAAGAAAAGTGATGTCCCATTACATTTGTTTCTGAGAGTGAGTGTGCATAACATAGTCTACTGAACAGAGAATGGAATGAAAGGAATACATAAGAATGCAAAGGGCACATTTTAATTATGTATGCCATATATGTTACTAACGTCAGGGTGCAGACATAGCCCCTATAGCCTGATTCAAGGTGTTAAACAAAATCCCCTCAAATACATAGATGTCCCAAGTGTCACCCAGCTGTCTTATGACTGACATTTAATTTTGAAAGATATGACTGTTCTTTGTATTTCCTGTGCTCTTTACAAATCTGTTTATCAAATGTATAGAACACTTTTGTTTATGATAGCTTATGATTAATCATTCACCAAGGACACAGCCCTTTGTACCTGTTATTGTCAAGCATTTGTTTGGACTGCATTTGACCCTTTGTACCGAGTGGTCTGTGTTGGAACTCTTTGAAAACAGTCTACCTGGTTGAATGTGCACTGGGTACTTACTGAAATCCTGTGGCACTGTTGCTATAACATTCTGCTACTTAAGAGAAACCAAAATTACAATTCTGGTTAAGAAATCAAACTTATTGTCACCCCAAAATACTTCTATTCATCCTGAGTTACTTGTAAGCATTCTGAAGTGAAATTTTAAGCACTGTTTTGAACAATGGATGACCATTTTGTGACAAAGGGTGCTGCATGGGGTATGCCTCTGCAAAAAAACAAGAGAGGGCTGGAACAAGACCTGCCCTCGTCTTTGCTTTGAGTGTGACAATCAGAGTCCTTTGCAAGTACATCTCAAGGAAGTATATCCATACATATGATTATTTAGTGACCAGAGAATCTGGATCTCCAAAACAACAGCACAGGTCAGAAGGAAGAACAGTATGTGCTCCTGCATTTGATTAACCAATCACCATTTAGACAACTCTTAGATGAGTAACTGCCTCAGTTTTCATATCTTCTCTTTCACTCACAGTCAATAAACATTCATAGCAAGGCTGCCATTTGTGAAGCACCTTGCAAAAATCAATCATTTGATCCATGAATTCCAGGCATTTAAAAATCTCACTCTGTGCATGAATATGCCTACATGTAACTTCAAAACAGAGTTGTAAATGTGTATGCCACACGTCTAATACAGATAATAATTGTTAAGAGTTCAGAATAGACTTATATTCTTGTAATCTTTTATTCAGAGACCATTTTACAGTATAAATAGATTAGATGTTAAGTAATGGCGAGTAAGATTTTGATGGGAAAAAGATTCCAAGATGAGGAAGTAGGGACAGTAAAGTTACAGGGCCAAGAATTAATTTAGAAAGTTTGTCTAGACGGGGGAGTTCATGAACAGGGTTAGTTTGAGGTGTGACTGTAAATGGATGTAATGTAGGTAACTTATTTTATTGTGAGTTTTGATGAGCTGTCAAAGGATGGGAAAAAGGTGCCACATTATCAGGCAAAACTAGAATAACTATTTGATCTCTAGAAGTAAGAGCAAACTGTGTAATATTTTTATAAATGTAAAATACAATGATATTTACAAATATTATAATATTTTCATACCACCTTTTTAACTTAAGAATTTCTCCATGAGAAATCTGATGTACCTACTTTTTACCTGATCTCAGAAGCTGTAAATCTATATACATAAATCTGTAAGGAATTCTCAATATGTTTAAAAAATCAATTAATTTCACATGTCATTTCTGCCCTCCTGGGTTTCATGAGCTTTGGCCTCATAAATAGATGTTGATGGGGCTGTGGCAAGTGTGAATCAAAGTCTTTTTGTTTGCTTGTTTGTTTTTAGAAAAAATCAATGAAGTCCTTCATAGTCTTTAAATTAACAAATATCAAAATCTGACTATAAACTATGCCAATATTATAACATGAGACTGATTTTTGCTAAAAAAAAAATCATTTTCAAAAATGGCAAGTGGCCCAAATTGTCAAAGGAATTTCATTACATTTCTGAAAAAAAGCTTCAAAATTCCTATGCTTACCCTGGAGGCAAAGGAAGAAACTAACTTCAGAAGTGGTGGGAGGTTCTGCTCTGATATCCACTTGTACATAGTCCACACTTATCCATTCACATATTTATTACTTCCTACATTCTTTCATGAAACATTTATGAATGTCTACCATGTTCCAGAATGGACTATTCTTTTAAATTATAGAGATAAAAGGATATTTATTTTCTTGCTGGTTAAAGATGTCACTCAGACAGAGACAACTATAAAATGGTTATTCATTTAATCCTCTCTTCAACTAACACAGGGTACTCCATACCCTGAAAAATACAAAGACAAATAAGAAATGCTCCCTCAGAGAACTTCCTCTTTAGTCTCATCTCCAATCCGGAGTGTCATAGCAGTCCTCTATAAGCTTCTGTATTGATCATTACCAGGAACATGTTTGAATAAGACCATCTGTGAAGACATTATAAAAACATATCTATTATCTTCCTCATTCACTTAATGGATGATTCCCTTCAGATGTTTGAAAACATGAAATTCTAACATGTGAAAGAATGACTTCTTATTGCTTTGATGTCTGCTTATCTTGAATTTTTTTATGTCACCTTTAGGCTATAATACATTTCAAAATACTTAGTTAAATCTTTTTTTACTTTAAAAAAACTTTGTGTTTACTGATTTAAGAAAGAGAGAGATCAATTTGTTATTCCACTTAATGATATATTCATTGGTTGATTCTTGTATGTGCCCTCACTGGGGACCAAACCCACAACCTTGGCATGCTGAGCTGATGCACTAACAACTTAGCTGCACCAACAACTTAGCTATCTGGGTGAGGTGAGCAACTAGTTAAATCTTGATCTCTTATAGGAATTTACAGGGATATAGCTTGGACTAGCTAAAGCAGCTCCAGAAGCTTTATTGAAATCTAATTCACAAACCATAAAATTTACTCTTTTAAAGTATACAATTCAGCATTTTTTTAAAAAAATGTATTCAAAGAGTTGTAAAACCATTGCCACTGTATAATTATCACTTACCTACTTTCTGTATCTATGGATTTGCCTATTCTGGAAATTTCATGTAAATGGAGTCATGTGGCAGACCCTTCTGCATGGCACAGGCCCAGCTCCCACTCGGAGATGCACAGGACCCACACCCACAGATAGGTTCTCTCCTGGGTAGTTAGATTTGCAATATACGCAAGCTGTTTTGAGACTTGCTCTTTGCCTAAAACCCCCTCATCCTGCAAGTACTTTGCAAAGACCAGTGTAACCAGCTGCCTATTCAATTGCTAATGTCCTTCTTCTGTCATGTAATGAGGGGCATTGGCTCCTTTGTTGTAATGGGGATAGTGAGGAAGATCCATCTTGTACTGTAAGGAGATAAGGAAGAGAATAAAGGCTTGTCATGGTGGAGGCTGAGGCTTTTGCTCCTCTTGAGAGAAAAGCCATGCTGTTGTCCTTATTCCTCCACCAGACTCAGTAGTCTGTGTGTATGTTTTAATTCATCCATAATGACATGGACACTGCTGGCCAGTGTCTGCATCAGAGTCGCACAATAGGTGGTCTCTTGTTATTGCTTCTTTCACTTGGCATAATAGTGTTTTAAAGGTTCATCCATGTTGTAGCATGTATTTGAACTTTATTATTTTTATAAAATATTGAATATTCCATTGTGTAAATATACCACATTTTGTTTATCCATCCATCTGTTGATAACATTTGGGTTATTTCCAATTTGGCTATTATGAAAAATGCTGATAAGAACATTTGTGTACAGACATGTTTTGCATAGACATAAGTTTTCACTTCTCTTGAACATATACCTAGGGGTAAAATTTCTGGGCCATATGGTAATTCTAGGCTTAGATATTTTGAGGAAATGCCAAAGTATTTTCCAAAGAGGCTGCACCATTTTACATTCCCACCTGCAATGGATGAGAGTTCTAATTTCTCCACATCATCACCAACACTGGAATTTTGTACTTGCATGTGGATAGTGTATCTTAATTTTTGAGAATTCATTTCAAAGAATATGATGAAAGCACACTATAACAATCTTTTTAGGGGAGGTGAGGGATGGCATCCTTTTTTCATGCTGATAGCTTCTCAAATCCCTGTGCCACCCTGCATGCCAGGATTCTAGGATTTCTGAAAGGGAATTCCCCACAGCCATTTCACACTCTCCATGTGGCAGTGTTATTCTCTCAAGCTCTCCCTGGTGCATGAGAGAGCAGGGCTTTGAGGCCTTCTGTGGATCTCCCTAACTCAGACAAAGAATACAGTGTACAAGCTGAGAGAAATCAGGCAATGTATGTTCTTTAGGACTGTAAGGCTGAAGAACTCATGTTTTGCCTCCCATTTACACATTTGAATTGGAACTTTAACTTTTTTCATGACTACTGTGTATCTGTAATGAACCCAGTGCCCAGTAATCTGATAAAGTTTTTATACCATTAATGGCCAAATATTTCCCTCAGGCACATTCCTTAGGCAAAATTAAGATGCACTGCATGCTCCAAAATGATAGCCAGTGAGTTGTCAAGAATTCATGACTTGAACAACATGCTCAATTTACACACCTTTTAAAGTTAGCGTAGATTGCTAGTGACCTACAAACACTTGAAATTCTATTGAAATGCTATCATGTGAAAATTTACAGTGTGCTCAGGGCAAGAGTCAATCTTACTCAATATGGAACTTCATAAGTAAACAACCATAGAATACACATAATTTTAGATATGGATGTGTATGCAAAAGTGAGTTTGACTTCACAAGATAAGGTAAAGGGTCTTTGGTAAATTATGTTGGGATGTTTACATCACACATTACTATTTGAAACTGTTAAATCACACACACATGCATATACACCCATTACTGGATGACACCATCCTTACAAACTTACTCCTAATACACTACTGTCATAAAGTGCTTTGCAGGTCCCAGCATTTTTAGTCCCTAAAAAATGCTAAATAATTCTAATGTTCCATAGGTTTTTTTTTTTTTTTCAAGTATTTGGTACATTTTTTTCAAATGTACCAAAAAACTATGGTATATTTACACAATGGAATTCTATCCAGCAGAAAGAAAGAAGGAGCGCCAACCCTTTGCGACAGCATGGATGGGACTGGAAAGCATTATGCTAAGCGAAATAAGCCAGGTAGTGAAAGACAAATACCATATGATTCACCTTTACCAGGAACCTAATCAACAAAACAAACAAACAACCATAATATAACCAAAGACACTGAAATTGAAAACAGGCTAACAGTGACCAGACGGGAGAGGGGAGAGAATTTCAGGGGAAAAGGGGAAGGGTTTGAAGGAACTAGTATAAAGGACACATGGACAATAACAAGGTGGGGGTGGAGATGGGAGAGAGTTGGGGAGGGCTGGGAGGTGAGCTGGGATGGGGTAAAGGGTAGAAAATTGTACTTGAACAACAATTACAATAAATAAAATAATTCTAAATGTTGTTAAAATTATTAGATTATACAATTCTGAACAGATTATTCATCTCTATTTGTTGTGACTTTTTATACTCTTACTATTCTGGATATTGAGTCAATGTCAGTGACTGTGGCTGATGAATTTTCTCATGAACAAAAATTGGGCAAATGGAAAGAGGTTTCAGTATATCTCCAGAGACCTGTAGTTTCTTCTATTTTAACTGAAGGATGTTGTCTCCATCCTCTGCCTCCTGGTGCTGACCAAGACCTTTACATTAGATGTTACAAACTTAGCAATGCCTTTTCTTTATGGCTCAAGATAGTGTAACCTAGATAAAAGATTATAGCTAGAACCACCCTGTTGCTTCAAGTACAGGGTTAGAACTTGGGGGATCTTTACACATGACTTTAGCTTCACCAGGTCACATTCTGGTAAAAGACAACCCAAAAGTTCAGTGTGTCAAATGTTCTGTGAATATTCTAGGGAGATTTGCACATCCAACTCCCCTCTTATGGACCTCCATCATAGTGCCTCCACCACCCTCTGCCCTCATCTGTATATGTCCATCACTCCCTAGAAGGTAAGCCACGGGGCAAGACTCAGGTCTTGACTATCTTTGTATCTTCAGCGTCTGTCATATGGTAGGTATTTAATAAATGCTTGGTTGCTGATCACCATCATCCCCTAATTCTCTTGCAAAAGAAAGAATATCCATTAACACTGCCACTAAGTTGCACATATTTATTAGTATAGGGAAAGCAAAACTTCATCTTTACTCTCTTAGGGAATCCAATTGGTTCTGAGAATTAAGTTGACATAAATGAGATTACCAGGTGAAAATATGTAGATTTTTACATGAACATGGGTGGCCCTATGGAAAAATGAAGATCCAGAGAAATGGCAAAATCTTAGTGCCCATATACTAGATTGAACAAAGAGAGGTAAATGTGGAAAAGTGACCCCTTCATAAGGTTGTTTTAGAGAAATGAATGAATTGTATGTGTATATATTTATGTGTTTTAGGACAGTGCCTGGCATTTCATCAGTTCTATATAAGTATGAATTATTACTTTAAGTTAAAGAAAATGAAATGTTGTCCAAGTGAGTGTGGCTCAGTTGGTTGGGGTGTCATCCCATAAACCTGAAGGTCAGGGGTTCAGTCCCCAGTCAGGGTGTGTATAAGAGACAACCGACTAATATTTCCCTCTCACACCAGCGTTTCTCTCCCTGTTTCTCTCCCTTCCTTTCTCACTTCTAAAATCAGTAAGCATGTCCATGGGTCAGAATTTTTTTAAGTTTTTAAAAAATGAAAAAGAAAATGATCTGTCTAGGTAAATGATATTTCTACCATATTTTAGTCCAATATGGCTCCCTGATAATGATACCCCTTAAAAAAGTGTGAAAATTTGAACATATTTACTTTGCATACAAACTTGGATGACCTTAATTTAAACTGAACATCTAGCTTATAAAAATAAATTATTAATTTAGTTAGCAATCAAAGTCCAAACAAATCATCCCTAATCATGAAGCATCTTACTATTTTTTGTTCATCTCAGCTATACACACTAGCAGAGGAGAGAGAAGAGGGTTTGCTCTGGGAAACTCTGCATGTTACCTGTTTATATGTCATTATATTATCTACTATCCAAGTATTTGTCTTGGGCTGCCTACATTATAAGCTTCTTGACTGTTCGCCCCATTCAATACTGATATGCTCATCCTAGAGACTCTTGATAAACATTAATTGTATGAATAATTGAAAATAAAGCTACATGCCTTTTTACTCAAATCCAAGCTTTTACTTAGCTTTAACTGTCTTGATTATATAATCACTTACCATTTACCAAGAAAAATATACAATCAGTGGTAAGTCATTTTTTAATCTTAAATTCCACTTTCATTTGTGTTTCAATCATAAACATTAAAGGTTTGATATGATTTATGGATTTAACTTTGAAGTAAACCTAGAAAATAGTCTGAGCATATGCCTAAACTTCCCTTTTCAAGGATCCCTAATTATATCTGTTAGTTTTATTTAAATTATGTATTCTGCTCTTTGCCTACTTCAGGTAATTGGTAAAGGTGAATGAGGAAGAGTTTGTTCCATGTGGGGGAGATTCAGCTCAGTACACGCATAAAAGATGGAATTCAAAACTCATTGGTTACCCTATGGTGCATGCTTATTTTTCATTCTTGAACTATCAACATTTAATGTCCAATTCTGTAACAAAAAACTTAAATCACTGTTTGTGGATTAAAGAGAGAACTTATAGCCTACATTGGCAACCCTGGAGCAATCTGTGGAGTAAAAGAATTCCATACACACAAACCCTACTCGAGGGCCATTTTCCCCTCAGTAGAAACTCTCTATTTTTCCATCTGTCTTGTCATCATGATTTTTCAAGCACACACAGAGAGTTCTATTTATATAGGAACATATTCACGTGTGGAGGAGTCTTATCAGAAAAAAAAACAGATTCAAAACTTACAAAATTAATCATCAATTGAAGGTTTGGTCAATTTTGCATATGATAAGACTAATTAAATTTAGCATCATAAAAACATTTATTATATGGAAGAATCTCCAAATAAATGCCTTTTGCTTATTTTCTCTTCACATTGGAGACATTCTAGATAAAGGTAGCTGGTTGCTGAATTCCACAAATGGAGAGGAAAAGGGGATTTTCTTTTGGAAACCAGGGATAGAAGTGATTTTTTTTATTTGCATAATTTGAAAACAACTTGAAAATGAAAATGTTTTCCACGTTCTTACCAGGCTCACACCCAAAATAAACTATTCTAACTAAATAGTACAGGGTTATAGATAAACGACATGCTCCACGGATGAAGCATTCTGGAAAAAAAGCTTAATGTATCATCTTGCTACAGATTCTCAGGCAGCCAGAGAGCTTTGCCCCATCTCCATCCTGCACACTATTTATGTGTTTCCATTTGCATGAGCCTACTCTAGGGTTTTGCCCGGTTGATTTTTCAAGTTAATGATAGGGCACTTGGGGAAAGATTAATGCCAGGAATGCAGAGCTTCAGCAAATTGCTGAAGAGTTTCACCATACAATTAATCTCTCTTTTTCCTACATTACAAAAGTGCGAGGGATGAATGCAGGGAAGCTGTAATAATGCAGATATCACAGGTCTGTCTGTGAGAGCTGGAGGAGTCAGCTATAAAACTCATAGGAAGATGGCTCTCTGCTCTAAGAGGGATTTATAAATCATGCCCTGCTCCCTGTGCCATCCTTCCTTGCCAAGTGCTTGTGGTACTTCAGTGCTGTTTCCATTCGGCTGTCATTGTCAGCTGTCATTGTCAGGCGACAGTCCCGACAATCAGGGTGGGAGGGAGCTGAGATGGCACCTCAATTAAAGTAATCTCTTATATCCATGGATGTCCTCAAATATCACCTCTTTGTTTCCAGCTTTATCTTCATTTGACTATGAACAATTCTCCTCCCACAATATGAAACAAATACTTCATCCCTGCAAGGCAACATTTTGCAGCAGACTAGGGTAATATTCAAAATAGTTAACTGGTAAGCCACAGAAGCAGACCAGTGAGAAGGGTATAAGTCTCAGCCAAATCCCTGTTAACCTCTTATTCACTGAATCATGATTTTTCTTGGGACTTGGAAAGGAGAGGGTAGACCAAGGCAATGGAAGCAAGAGCAACAAGAGTTTGGGGGTTGTGACTTGTCTCAAATAGTAAGACAGTTTGTGGCTGTTTCTCTGAACCTCATCAGCCTCCCTTACACTTTCTTTTTTAAGCTTCTTAACTAGCTATATCCAGGGTTGGCCTTAATAGGTTACCTCAATCAAACGGTAACTGAATATGTCACCTCTCTCAGAACAGGTGATAGGTATTGGTAATCATACTTACCTTTCTCCCCACCCCAAGGAACCTCCTGAATGAGGAAAGCAGTGCTTTATCAAGCCACAAACCTTCATATACCCAGCTGTGCTGACTGTCCTCACTCATGCTAAGAGAGGTGCCCACTGGGACTATCTGAGCCTAAGGATGAGTTTGCTTTTCGATAGACAAAAAAATTTGCTCTCTCACTCCAGTTACATAATAATTCAGGAAGTTAAGTTTAAATTTTAGAGGCTATGCCATTTTGATCCTAAGGAGCATTACCTGAGAGTGAAGCAGAAATATCTGGAAAATATAGGTGCCCGACTAGTCTCCCAAGAGTGGGAAAGATGACCACTGTCTGGGGCAGAGAGAACAACGAATCTAGGTCCCCGGTGGTGTGGCCATGGAGCTGCCTAAGCCTGGGATAAGGAAATTATAATAGCTGAAATAGACCTGCTTGCCATTTATGACATTTTGGTCTATCACTCAATATTTGGACAAACATCAAGCACATCTTTTGGGCAATGTATCTTATATGAATTAGAGAACTGTCTCTATCACTAATGGTGGAACAATAATTAGTGTCACCTTTTAGGTTTTGAACAGCTATCAGAACTGAGTTCTTTGATACCCTTTGTAATCTTATCTGAGATTTTGGTGAGACCAGGATTTGATTGAAACAAACAAAACTTACAGAATCCTGCTGAGTTGGTTGTCTAGATCAGTATGTTGTTTTTCTCACTTCTGAATTCTTATGGGCTGGGGAGCTATTAGTGCAAGGACAGAATTCCATTGTGAACTCTGCTGCCATGCCAGGACCTCAGCCAGATGGTGGGCCTCTCTCAGCCAGCAGCTGATAGGGAAGGGTGATGCTTGATACCAGCAGAGCAAATCAGATTCCCTTTCCCACGTGTCAAAATACAGAGGCTGAGGCCAGGAACGCTACAGCATCATAGACAGTCCAACTTCATTATTCACAGATTCTACATTTGCATATCTGCCTACTTGCTAAAATGTATGTGTAACCCCAAATAGAACTAGCAGTGTTTTTGTAGTCATTCATGAACATGTGCAGAGCAACAAATTTTTGTCTCCTGACCCACGCATTCCTGTGAATTCCAACAAGGCCATGCTTCCTTATTTCATCTCTCATACTGCAAATAAGTGCTTTTACTGTCTATTTAGTGCCATGTTTTATGCAGTTTTGTTGGTGGTTTCACTGTTTAAATTGACCCCAGAGCACCATGCTGGAGTGCTATCTGGTGTTCCTAAGTTCAGAAAAGCTGTCAAGTGCCTCACGGAGGAAATGTGGGTGTTACATGAGCTTCTGATGGCCATGAGGTCAATGTTAATTAATTAACCCTCTCTATATAAAATAAGGTGAGTTTGAACAGAAACACACATAAAACAAAGTAATGTATTTATCAGTTGATGAAAATGTCATAACCAGAGACTCACAGGAACATACCCTTCTATTTCCCCTAAGAGCAAAGTTTAATATTTACTAATTCAGCCTTTGTGGTGACTTTCTAGAGCATACGGTAACTACTGTGAATAACTAGAATTTCCTATTAACTGGACGCCAGGGTCATCACTTTCTGGTCAGACCAGGTAGATGCAAGTAAACATGGCCTGAAGAGGTTGCTGAGTAGATGCTCACTGATAGGTGGAGATGAAGGCCTAGGGAGACTTAGGGGTGTGGATATAGAAAATCATCTTGTTTCTCACTTTCTTGTTTCCCTGCACTCAGATTGTGCTTCCTGCAGTTGGTTGCTATGGGATTCCCCCTACATCCAGCCATAAACCCACATGAACTGGAGCAAACGTCACATATTTCTCTGTTCCTTTTATACCTATTTCTATAGACTAAAACTACCCCAGTATTAGCAGTACACACCTCATAACGAGATCGACAAATTGAGTCTTACATGAAATGTAAATACCTATCAACTGTTAAGATATTCTCATCCTTAGCGCTAATAAAATGAAAGAGAAATGTAGAATAAGGTTTTGGATCCCTATTAATGGCCAGATAATCTGTATTCTTTTGCTCTGAAATTTCTAGTCATCCTATATTTATTTGGAATAACTTCCATTTGTCTTTTTAAAAATATTTATTTATTTAAATGTTTCCCTATCACCTACCACTAAAGAAATTTCTCCCTTTCACAATTGACTTTGTTTAAAGAATTAAAATCTTGAGTAAAAACCCTGGCTGGTGTAGCTCAGTGGATTGAGTGTGGGCCTGCAAACCAAGGTATCACGGTTCGATTCCCAGTCAGGGCACATGCCTGGGCTGCAGGCCAGTTCCCGGCAGGGGGCACAGGAGAGGCAACCATACATTGATACACCTCTCCCTCTCTCCTATCCTTGCCCTCTAAAGATAAATAAATAAATAAATCTTTAAAAACAAATCTTGAGTAAAAGATGACCTCTTCCAGGCAGAGCATGTTGGTTTGGTAGTCAGAAGTCATCTGTCATCAGAGCTAATCGATAGCTTCTTGACTTGGTGGTTTTTAGAAGAAATCGAATTTATTTAGTTTTGCAAAGCTATTTCCATTTCTTTGCTGTTCAGGATAAGATCAAAACAAAGCAAAAAGATCCAGGAAATCTAACATGCTTCCTCATTTATTTACCAGCTATAACAAAGGAATAAACAATTACTGCCATTTTAAGGATGACCATTCTTTGCTAACTGCTTCACATACATCACTGGTGACACATATGTACTCACCCTACGGCCTTTCTCCCACAGAAGATGGCTTACAGCTCCACAAGTCTACTGCTTTCATGGATGGGAAAGGGTGAATCTGGAACACCCAGTTGCACAATCTTTAAGTTGCAGTTGGCTGAATTGTAGTAAATAGGAACAAGTCTTACTTGTTTTTGAGAATAAACAATAAACTTTATACACATAAAAAAGCACATGCCTTAAATTATGTGCAAAGTACAGACTGTGGAATGAATACAGCTGGAAATATTTGACGCTACAGTAAATGTTGCATATTTGGTCCAGAGCATTTCTATTATAAATATATGAAGTGTTTAATTAACCCATTGGTTGCCATTATGGTGCCAATAAAACCCCACAAATGGGAGAGTTTTTGATATAACCACCATGATATCCATGTACAAAATATTTATTCATGCTACCTCTTCAATCTAGTGCATGCAACTTCTTCTCTGTCTTTAACTCATGAATTGCATGTGTGTTTGGTGACTAGCATGTACATGAGATAAATCAAATGACATCATTCTACAAGAAGAAAAGCAATTGAGATCAAATACATACCTATAAATTTTAGTTATAAACCTACTCTGTTATCCCCTCATATGTTTCACTTGCATCCACAGACCATCACCAAATGTAAAAATGATGTGACCTAGCATCCTCACTCATTTCTTCTTGCACATGAAGCGTGCCCTAAATATGCTCTGCCCTCTCTACAGACATTGACAAGACCTGTTCTCTTTGTAAGACCTGAGCCATTCAGGCAAGCTGCCCACCCTTCCCTCTCTCAGATCCTATTGTCTGATGAGATGAAGCTGCCTTTGTCACTGGAGAGAAGTAACATCCCTAGTCTCCCAGTATCTTAAGAATCTGTGCAGGATCCCAAATAGCTATCTTACTATCTCCTTAATCTTTCAATAAAATACAATATTGTAAAGCAATTGTGCCACTAGTTTTCTAGAATTGTTCTGATTGAAATATGAACTTGCTTTTTCAAAACCTCATTCACTAATATAGCTTAACCCTCTCTCCCTAACCATCCATGCCAATTTCTACTGTCCTTAGGCAAAAAAAAAAAAAAAAAAAAAAAAAAAAAAAAAAACGAGCATTCCAAGTTTCTATCATGAAAACAGCAACTGCTGTGTGCACATCCTGCTTACCACTTCCTATTAAAAGCCAGAAAAGATTTTGGCCACTTCTTTCCCCCATTTCTCTCCTCTTATTTTTTTTCTTAGCCCCAGTACAACAAACTATCTGTCAGGAAAAGAGATTAGTGGAGAGAGAAGGCAGCAGAGCTGGACCACAGAACTATCCTCTGTACTGCAGTGTGATCCTCTGCAGTTTGGACTAAGGGCTACATGCTTTCCATGCACATTAACACATTCTGGTATAGTGATCGTGTGAATTATATACAATATTTAGGTGTGTTTCCAAATTGTGCAAAAAAAAAAAAACAAAGTGTGAAAACCTGTGCCTGCAAATTAAGTAAGTATATTGAGAAGAGCCATACTTAATACAGCTTTAGTTTTATGCAGACAGATAAAGTGTGGGGTTACTTACAACTTCACTAAAATGGAAGGTTTTGTGAGCTCTGAGAAAAAAATGCTGAACAAATTGGGTTCTGTCGAAGCTGAACTTTCAGTTGCAGGGAAAATTATGGTTGGATCACTGCACTTCAATTCACACATACCTTGGTTTTAACTTCTTCATTTGTGAAATACAGTATTATCTTCTATTTAATGGCACTCTAAAATGATCAGTGATACATGGCAAATTTGAATTATCTGTGCATATCTCGAATCTCCAGTAAATAATGGATGTAGGAAAGGTGGAAATCTGAAGGCATCCATGGGATAATGAAACCAGGAGCTATAATCACCAGGTGTTTGTGGGTAACAAATCATTCCATAGACAACTTGATTGCTTTTTTGATGGAATTACAAGATTTACAGATGAAAGCAATGGAGTTGATGCAATATGTCTGGAATGACAATTTTAATACATTTGATACAGTGTTGTACATTATAGCACTTGCAAAATGTATTTGTGTATGTTGGGACTGTCACTAGAACAGAGTAAAGGAGATGCTGCCAATGAATAAGAACAGATAATACTGTCTCTTTAGTCCATACTTAACCCTGTCTACAACAACAATAACAAAAATGACCTGAGATTTGGAGCTGAAAAATCTCTTTCAAAAGTCAGAAGATTGTCATACATGTCAGCTTTGTTGAATATCTGGAATTTCAGGAATTTTGCAAAAAAAATTGCTAAGACTGTAGATTACCAGCCATAGTTTCTTGTATAAAGCTCTGGTGATATAAAGAAGCACAACGTGTGTTTTTGAGCTCTGAGTGAGGACCGTCTAATTGGCATGGTGGAAGCATTCACTAAATGTGACTCACAGTGAAATATAATGCATGCTAAGTAGAACATGGGAAGAAACAACAGAGAATTTCAGAGTCGAGAGGGGATGTAAGAAGAAAACCTTAATGTAAGTTGGTTATCAACTGATTCAAGCTGCAGTAAGTGTGTTTGAAGTGGGTGAAAGGCATTTCAGTGATCCTTCTTTCCCCTACAACACTTTATAACATGCTTATTCAAGTGAAGTCTAAACATAAAACTAAATGAAAGAGCTAACATGCTAAGAAATAAAAACCAGAAGACACAGTGCTTCCCCAAAGCAAAGTTGAATACTAAAGAAAATGGAGCAATGCATTTAAGACTTTTAGAAAAAAATAATATTCAATTCAGAATTCTAAAATCAAGTGCAAGGGAAGATGAATGGCATTTTAAGGCATGCAAGGACCAGAAGATTCAATGCAAATCAAAAAAAAAATAACAATATATCTCTAATTTAAAAGGTTACATAAAAAATGAAATTCAATTATAATGCACTACTTGGCTCTTCATTCATTAATAACAAACCCTTATGCCCTCAGTCAACCTTAATTACCTCCTCAAAGGCTTCACCTCCCAATGTAGTCACATTGGGAGTATGGCTTCAATATATGAATTGAAGGGGTGCATAATTCAGTTTATAACATATTAATTTCTGAACTTCCCCCAACTCAAAGTTATATTTGTGGAATTCATCCATCTTACTGGAAACAGTCATTTCAATTATTTCATTGAATATTATATTTGCTAAAGACTATTTTTGATGTCCCTCTTAAAGTAACAGAAGTTCCATTATATTTCCAATTGGCTAGGAGTTGGTTTTTAACAATATATGAATGAGAATTAATACAAATGAATATTAACACAAATAAATATTAACATTTCATCACATTTTTCTCCATCTATAGAGATAATCATTCATCTTTCCCTAATCTGATATGTAAATTATTTTATTGTATAATGTAAATGATATTAACTAATTTTATCAATTCTTGCAATCGTGAAATAAATACAACTTTATCATGATATATTATCTCACTTAAGATATTGTTGGATATGGCCCTGGCTGGTGTAGCTCAGTGGATTAAGCACGGGCCTGTGAACCAAAGCATCGTGGTTCAATTCCCCATCAGGACACATGCCTGGGTTGCCGGCCAGTTCCCAGCAAGGGACGCATGAGAGGCAACCATACATTGATATTTCTCTCCCTCTCCTTCTCTCCTACCCTTCCCCTCCAAAGATAAATAAATAAAAAATCTTTAAAAAAAGATATATTGGATATGATTGGCTAATTTTTTATTTTTATTCTGTGTTCGTGAATTAGGCTGGGTGGTACTTTTTTAATCACACTACCCTTGTCAGCTTTTTAATATCAGTCTCAAGCTTTATTAGCCTCAAAGGCAGGTCTACCATGATGGTAATGAATTGTGCTTTAGGGACTGTCACTTGCAGAGAACTCCGCCAAATGACCAGTGCTATCTTTATAATTTTATATTACTTTCTTTTTTAAAAATGCCTCAAAAGTTTTCTATGCTTAAGTTCCACAAAACCTGGACTACTCCCCTGGATAGTTTCATAAAACAAGAGAACATCATCCTGTTTTATTACTTGGAAGTTTGTATAGGATTGGAACTATCTGTCATTTTAATGTTTTTTTTCTTTTTTATTTTTATTTTTTATTTTTATTTTTTATTGTTTTCCAAGTGCAGTTGTCTCCATTTCCCCCACCACCACTTCCCCCACCCCAGCCATCCCCACTTCCCACCCTTGATCCCTACCCCCCTTTGGTTTCTCCCACACGTTCTTTATACATGTTCCTGAAACCCCGTCCCCCCTTAACGTTCTAGTTAGCCATTTAGGCTACAGTTTTCTGTTTGTAAAAATTTTTTTGATAACTGTTTCAGTCTCTTTAATAGTTGTAAGACTATTCAAGTTTTCTATTTCCTCTTTAGTCAGATTAAGTAATGCATTTTTAACATTTTTCCTTTTAAATTAAATGTTCAAATTTACTGTCATAAACTTGCTCACAGTATTCTCTTATTATTTTATCATTTTTCTAATGTGTGCAGCTATGGTTTTAATTACTCATTGCACTCCTGATACTGGTTTCTGTGTCTTTATTTTATTTTTCCTTCATTTATTTCACTAGTGGTTTGTCAGTTGTATAATTATTTGGTAAAAAAAAGTTTTATATGTTCATATTTCATTAATTTTTCCCTTATATTTATATTTTTATCTTATTTCATTGGAATCATTTAGTAGTCTTTATATAACTTTTGAGATGATGTTAGGTCTTAAATTTTTATCATTTCTTCTCTAATGTACATTTATTTACCACTAAGTTGTTATTTACTTGTATACCACAAGTTTTGCTATGTAGTATTTTCATCAAGTTCAGAGTACTGTATTTTTTATTCTCCATTATGCTATTTTCTTTTACACATGGGGCTTTGCTAATGTATTTCATAACTTCCAAACGTGCCTGAATTTTTTTCTCACCAAAATGACTTTTATTTGTATTTCCTACAGAAACAATGAGTGGTAATTTATGGCACTTGGTAATTTGTCTAGACACCAAAGAAAGTGTATGAACTCTCTTTCCAAAGTAAATACCTTTTGGAAGTCATCTGTCATAAATTCAAGATAAGCTTATTCAGCAAAATCCAATACTATTCCTTCAGTACTTCGTAAATGGAATTTTCTTCTACTTGTATCCATTTCCCAGGGCTGATGGACCTATTCATATTCTCCATGTTTAGAATCAAAGGTTCCTTTCTGAGGAGATCTTAATTTTAAGGTAAAACATGGTCCAAGAACCTGAAGTCCCTCTTTCTTTTCACTGTTGAATATATATCTGTGAAATCTGAAGAAGATATAATTCCTTTGATTGTGGAATATGGTAACCTGCCTTCCAATAAACTGAGGATTATGGGAGAAAAAGAGATGCAAACATCCATCCAGATAGAGAAACCCAGCCGTGTTGTAAAATTATTCAGATTTCAGGTGTATGTTCTATGGGGTCCTTGCCTCTTCTCTTAATTTCTTCACACAGAAAAACACTGCTCATTTTAAAATGAGCATCTGGTCCATTTGGCAAGCAACTCAGAATTAATCCATTTGGTGTTTTAAAATCTTCATTAATAACAATCAGATCTCTGAAATCTCTTGAGATATACGGTGTAATTTTTTTTTCCAGAGCCAGTCCTCTTCTGTAATAAACATTGTTTGGTATAACTGTGGAGAGCTGTGCAGAGTAGTCCAGGTCTCCCATGAGGTCTATCTGATGTTATAATGAAAATCCTGGGAGAAGTTTGTTGAAATAAGAAGCAAATTCATCTGTATCTCCATCATAAGCAACCTCTTCATCATTAGGGTCTGCTGTGGTTTCATTATACACTTGTTGGTTGTCAATGGTCTTGGCGCAGGGCTGTCCAAACTTTTGGAGTCTCCGGGCCACACTGGAAAAAAGAGAGTTGTCTTGAGCCACACATCAAATGCATTGGAAGACATAATCACAAAAAAAATCTCATAGTGTTTTAAGTAAATTTATGATTTTGTGTTAGGCTGTATTCATAGCCATCCTGGGCTACATGCAGCCATAGGTATAGGCTGGGTATAGGTTTTGGTGGAGCTTTATCACCAAGAGCCTCTCTTTCTTTTTCAAGTTTTTTCTTATCTGCCAAGTTTTCCTTCTGCTGCTGCTTCTGCCACTGCATGAACATTAAGCTTAGCCACTCTTTGTTCGTAATCCCCATAATGTGCAAGCCCGGAGGAAAGGCGAATGGTTTCCAGGGTTGGAGCCCGCTTTCAGTCACCCTATCCTCAAGGACTGCAGCCTTCTGAGGTCCTTCCACAGCGCATTTGCGTTTCAGGCCTTTCTTTCTGCTGCCGTTGGTCTTCTGCATGGTGTTCTCTCCAAACTTGACGGAATTTTCCGGTTATTGTTTGGTTACTGGTTTCCAGCTTAATAGCAATTTAGTCAGGAAACTTACTCTGTGTAATTTCCGTCTTCTGAATCGTGTTAAAATTGGCTAAATTGTCTACTATATGATCACTTTTTTATCAATGTCTCACATGTATGCTGCAGCTTAGGTTTACAGTGTCCTATATATGACTGCTGAGTCTCTTTTTCTCATTGTGTTGTCTAACACTTCTATATAATTTTATTTGTCTGCTTGTTCTGTCACAGTTACTGACAGACATGTATTAAAAGTTACTATGATTATTTCTTCTGTCAATTTTTACTGTATAGATTTTAGCACATACAAATTCTTGGTGGTTTTGTCTTTTCGCTGGTGCATTGAACCTCTTATCAGTATGATGTAACCTCTGTATTATTAGTGCCTTTTGTTTTTAAAATTTATTTTATCTCCTACTAATATTGCTATATCTTTTTCCTTTGGTCCAATTTCACAAAGTATCATTTTCCATCTTTCAAAATGCTTATCTGTTATATGTTAGATTTATTTTTTCATTCTGTATGAAATCATAGCTTAACTAGGGCACAGAATCTCTTTATAGCTAATGAAATTGATTTTGACTTATATTTGTAATTTAATTTGATGTTTTCTACTTTCCAAGTTTGTACATTTTTTCTTTCTCTTTTCAAAAATTGATAATTTTCTCACTCTTTTTTTTCTCTGCTCATTTGAAGTCATGCACTCTCTTTATTTTTTGGTGACATTATAGAAATTACATTATACAATATTCATTTATTTAAATCTAAACAACCAAAACATTTACCATCTTAGACTATATACAGACTTCAAAATAGTTAAAGTCTATTACTCTTCATCATGATGGGAATGTAGTTTTTGACTATGCAATTAATTTCTATGTGTTTAATCCCTTAAAAAACATAATTATTATTTCACTGAATATTCCTTTAACCTACACTTTTACCACTTTCTGCTCTTTGTCTTGTATCTCAGCCATCCCATTTGGAATCCCTTTCTCTCTGCTTAACATATATTTTTTAGAATTTCCCTTAATTAGAATGTCCTCTGAAGTCAAAATCTTTCAGCACTTGTTTTCTAAAAATGAATTTGTCTTTATCATCTTAAGATATTTTGCTAGATCAGAAATATTAGTAGGCAGCATTTTTTTTGGGGGGGAGAATATTGAAGATATTCTATTGTCCTTCTCCCGATACTATTACTGTTCGTATAACAAGTTATTCCATCATTCCTTTGGATATATAAATTGAACCCGAAATCCAAGGGATGTTATTCATTTGCTGCCTTTTTCACAAGGACATTGGTACTGCCAGGCCCATCACTAAGCAAGACAAACAATTTCAGTTCCCGACTACAGGGACACCTCCTCTAATCTCAAATCCCTGTATTGCCATTAAGAGCAAGGCTCACCTCTTGTCTGGAACTGCCCCTCTCTATGTTAATTAACTCTGTGGCACCAGGGTTACTTCCTCCTGCAGCTTTTCAGTGTAACATTAGTTCTGGAAACTTCAGGGTTTTCTTCCTCTCTTGGGTGCTTGGCTATCTCTTTAATTTTTGTTCTGCTTGTATTTTTACAAGCAGAACACTTAGTATGTCCAGGTAATTGTAATAGGAGTGTTCTATGTTAATTCTACCAAACACTTTGCTGGAACCAGAAGTCCCAATACCAGCAATGTTTGTCTAACTGGTATTTAAATTTTTCCAAAGCATAGGAAAATATGAAAACCTTCTCAATTAATTCAGCAACACTTACATAAGCCTGATTTTTTTTATTGTACTCACAAATAAGGAGGAACCACCAGCCAATTTTCTTTATGAATAGAGAAATTTTTTAATTAGCAAATTTAATCCAGCAGCATATTTCATGAATAATACATCATAATCAAGCAAAATTTAGTCAAAGAATACAAGAATAATTTAGTATTAGGGAACATAGTAATATCATCCAACATGTTTCAAACAATAATGACTTGAAAATAACTATAGGATAATATTAATTTAAAAAATAAGGATGTTAGCAGTATTTAGAGGAGAATTCCATTTTTATAAAGAAAATATGTACCTATATACACCCCCCCCCCTCAAAAGAAAGGCCAGGACAAAGAAACACTAAAATGATTATAGTACTTTCTCCTGGTGGTAAGTTTTCTTCATCATGTTTTCATGTGTTTTCCAAATTTTCTTCAACAAAATTTCTTCTATTATTATATCAATATTTTATCAGAAAATATTGATATAATAATACAGTTTCCCTCTCTATTATTAACCAGGCAAATTAACCTCACTCTGGCCTGCAGAGACCTCGCCTGATTATACCTCTTTTCTAACAGGTTTCCTCTAATAGTTAAAAAAAAACTTGAAAATAAATATTGTCACACCCAGACACCATGATCCTTCTCAAAGCCATGTTTTGCTAAAATTCTTTGACCTATATTCTTATTTCCATCCTTTACACTATCTATCAAATCAAATGCTTTCATTTAAATACCAGTTTCATTCCAGCCCCTCTCTAAGATATTAGTATCTAATAATACACAGAGATCTTTACTTTCCCCTCAATCTCTGCCACCTGAAATCTTACCACACAATTTGGTATAGAATTAAATAATAATTTGTAATTTTTCTTCTTTACTATTTGCACCATTATCCAAAAGCAGTTTGTTTATCAAAAGCACAAACTTTTTTATTGTTTTCATGTTTTGAAGTTTTTCATTTATGTTCTATTTCAGTTACTAGCACATTCCATAATTCAATATACAAAATCAATAAAACAGGTGGTAATCCTAGCTCATTGGGTATTAGTGAGGAAACAGCACTCTTAAAAAAAATATTAAAGAATGCCAACACATTATTTGGCTCTCCACCTCAGCAAGACAACAGCAAAAATAAAATTTAAAAGAGAAACACACTAAAAATTTATGTGTACCTTTGTAATTGGGGTACAGAACACGGCATTCCTGAAGTCCCCACAGCCCATGGTTGGAGGATGGGGGAAGGTGATGATAAGAGCATTTAAGTAGCATAACTTTGCATAAAAAAGACAAGATAATAGCTGTGCTACTGTCCCAGGAAAAGGGTGTACATAAGTTTCAGACTGTATCCTGACTTGTGACAAAGCTGGGGGAGATGAAGGTCCCTGCATCACTGAGTCACTCTTTCCCTGACTAAATATGGCAGCTGAATGAAGGTAAAAATATGGGGAAACTGGCAAAAGTAGCTTATTGTAGGTGGGGTCAGATATGAGGTCATGCAGGAAGTTCCGGGTCAGCATTTAAAATAAGGGTAGTCGGAAAGAGAAGGGGATTTGGTCTGCTATGAGATCTGTAGTGAGATAGGAGACATTTGGGCTATAGCAGGAGACAGCCATGAAGGTCTCCATAAAGAGAGAGGAAGGGGTATCTAGGAGGAAAGAGCCATGAGGCCAGGACAGATTCTGCCACACTGCCTGTATTGAGGGAGGAGATACATCTGCTCCTCTGAGGATTTGGCCATGTGGCCTGGTATAGTAAGGAAGCAGACATATGGTCTGTAGTAAAGTAGAAGCCATGCAGGAGAAAAGGGTGTAAGGGGAGAGCCGATGGAGCTGTGCAGGAACCGGCAAGGCTGATGTAGCTGCTTAGGAACATGCCTAACCAAGTATGGATTAGTGGGAGATGCCTGGAATGTTGAACTGTGACCAGAGACTATAGATTTATGTTTCCCTGAAGGATATACAGAGAGGCCACTCTCTTGGGATATGTGCCTTCCTGGGTTTACCATGATCTAGTGCAACATGGCACATGTTTTCCTGAACTATTACATGGAGATTGAGGACAACATACCCCAGATCCTGAAAAAGAGAGCTGCTGCAAGAGGATGGCAAATTTGAAACCCACAAGTGTACCTTCCAGAGAAGATGGAGAACTATTTGAGCAGCTGACTTAAGAACAGATAAGGATATGGGGAACTATTGGACTTGGTTTTGGCTTATAGCCTTTTTGGGGAGGAAGGGAAGTGCTGGTTCACATGGGAGAACAGAGCCCTGAGCATCCTCAAGGTTGGAATCTTGCAAATAAAAACCTGTTTCCCTCAACACTAATTGTTAGATCATGTAGCAAGGTACCATGTGTACGAGTCCTGGTTTACTCAGGTACGCCTTCTGTAAAATTAACCAGATATGCTTTCAAGACTAAAATGTCAACAAAATGTTAACAAAATGATTATCTTTTCATTTGGGTTATAGGGAGCCTGGGAGAAAGGTAGTAATAGACAAACAGTAGTCTACTGATAAGAAAATTTGACCAACAAAGGCATGGACCTAAAGAATAATTTAGAGAGGAAAGATGATGATGTTTATACAGTAGGTGAATAATTAAGATATAAGTAAATAAGAGCTCAGTCCACTCTGCAGAAGAATACTACAACCAAAATGGATGATGATTTGTTTTTTCTTCTCTTAAGTTATCTGATTATGTACTTTAGTCATTCTATTTATTCTGTATCTTTGGACCACCTAACCTGTACCCTGGAAAATGATTGAACACTAGAATCTCTCTAAGAATCTGAGATTGAATAAATAAGATGTTTTCATTTTTTACTTAATGTTGATTTAAACTGAGTCTCCATATTCATTGCCACATTGTCATATGGCATTATTGCCTGCCATCAGTAGAAGGCAGCTGTATAAATAAAAACATAATCAGTAACCCAAAATCACCTAAAATCATCTGGCAAATTACTGATTGAGTGTCACATTTTTGGGAAATACCGCAAAGGATTGTTTCTACCAATCACTGGAGGATGGCCAAAGTAATCATCAAAAGAGACAAATTAATGTTTGCTACCGTTAAACTTCCATTTCCTCTTCACAGTTCTCCTTTTCAGTGTTCTTTGCATGTGGAAGAATGATTGAGCTGATACTCATACATGATATTCATAATCTATGAGGGCCATTTATACAGTTTTGAATATCACTATTCTTTTTGGATCACAACAGTAAAATTGTCATTAAATATTAAAGAGCTATTTTCCTATTTTTTAAATCCAATTGTATAGAGAGTACATACAACTTTAATGTAGTGTTAGTTCATATAAATATTTTCACATAGTAAGATTATACATATAAACAGTGTTTAATACATTTAGCATGCCAGTTTTCTCATAGTCTAGTAAAATTGAAAATTCCGTTTATTTCCTTTCCTCCCTCCCTCTCTTTCTTTCTTTCTTCTTTTCTAATAATGGGCTAAATTATCACAGTTTTGTAAATTGAATAACAGAGGCAGAAAGGTTAAGTAACTAACTTGCAATTTACCATGAGTTACACTCACAAATATCAAATGAAATGTAGGCCCAAGATGGAACCATTAGCCCAAAAAACACGGGGTTACTTAGACCATAAGTGAAGAAAGTGCTCAAAAGTCAATTTAATTATGGAGAGGAATAAATTAGTCTTCCCAATAGAAGTTCCAACCTCTGAAAATTAACCAAACAGACTAATATATTTAAATTAGTTATATTCTTCCTAAACAAAATGGAAACATACTGGCATCAAAAGCTTTCTATTATGTCTAGTACTTGTTTTGCCACCTGATAATGTCATTGAATAATCCCTCCCCACAGTGCAGTTTGGAGTTAAGAAGCATGGATGTATAAATTTGTTCTTTCTTTTATTAGTTATAGGCCCTGAGATTATCATTTAACTCTTTGCATCATAATTTATTGATATTAAAATTGAGATATAGTATCTACATTAATGACTTCATAGAGTCAATTGTGAAAATAGTGTATAGGAAAGAACTTTTAAGTTACCAGTGCTACTTTATCAAATTTAGTAGACTAGAAATAGTCCTAAGTTTATGATAGTTGAGAGGAGGAGAGTTTATGTAAATTTAGTGGACTACTTTTTTATCTCCTATTAAAAGTAAGGCAGGACAGATTGTAAAAATAAGGAAGACAGCAGACTTCTGCTCTCAACTATGACAAGGAGCTTATATAAGGTCAACCCCTCCAAGAAAAACTATAAAAGCCAAATAAAGCACCCAAAACAAAGCAAAACAATTAAAATCAATGTAAAGGCATTCAAGAACAACCAAGGCAGCCAGAACCTGAGAGTCTGAATTCCAGGAAGAAGGAAGCGCACTAGTTCTACCCACTGCTTCATACTGGTAGTTTTTGCAATCTGTCGGCTCTGCTAGCACCAAAGGAACAAGCAGAAATCAGCAACTCCAATGTTTAACACATCACAGGTCACTTGTGATTTATGCACAGGTGACTGACTACCTGCGTTTCTGGGGACATCCCATGTAATTTCAGAAAAACCCCTGGTAGTATCAGAAATACCTGGTGTTGTGGTTTAAATAGCATCCTCCTGAAATTCATGTCATGTACAACCTCAGAATTTGACCTTATTTGGAGATAGGGTCTTTGCCAATGGAATTAGGTAAATTAAGATGAGGCGATATTGGAATAGGGTGGGCCCTTAGTCCACGTATCCTAATTAGAAGAGGAAAGGGCACAGAGAGACACACAGGGAAGATGACACGAAGGTAGAGGCAGACACTGGACTGCTGCCTCTATAAGCATGGACCACCGAGGATCTCCAGGTGACACCAGAAGTTAGGATGAGGCAGTAAAGGATCCCATCCTGCAATACAAGTCTACCTTCAGAGAGTCATGGCCCTACTGAGACCTTGCTTTTGGACCTCTACCTCCAAAAGTGTGCGACAACAAATTTCTGTTGTTTTAAGCTGCCCAATTTGTAGTAATTTGTTACACCAGACTTAGAAAACTGATTGGTATGGTGTGGTCCTCAAATAAGGAACTGTAAGTTCTCTGCCTGAAGACTGTGTAGAGAAAGTTGCTGATGGAGTAAGAAAAAAAGGCAAGAAATTCCCAATGGTGCACAGGAGGGGTCTGATGCACTGGCCAAAACTGGAACTAAGCCAGTTTGCTTCACTGTTTATTCTCGAAAAGCAGATGCCTATTGTTGCCTCCCAGACTTGTTTGTGCTATATGTCTTCCCTCTCCATGATTCCAAATTGACCAGAGGAGTTTGTATCACCTCCCAAACATTTCACAGCTCATTGAAGTTTCCCTCCTATGAAACCACTATTTTCTGATTTTACATAAGATGCTGAACCCAGGAGAAACCAAACGGCTTACTCAAGTTCAGCAAGCTAGGAAGAAGAAAGGACTAAATTAAAATCGTGGGTTCTCTTCTTTTTATTCATTTCCATTTTGATAATGCTACACTGCTACTGTCACCTTTGCACATCTATCTCCTAGCACAGTGAAAACATGTTCTCTTTAGCAAGTTGTTTTCCAGGGAGTGAAACAATAATTGACCTGCTTCTTCCTTGATCAGAGAAAGGGAATTAGATCTATTATGCCTACCACATGTCTTTTGTGATACTAAATTAAATTTGATTGCTAGTGATTTCATTTGTAGCAGCAAAACTGATCCTCTACTGTATATCTGACTTGTCACTAGAGTTATACAATATTATTGATTTAGACATTGACCCTAGTATCTACTAGGGCTCCTTCTCTCTAATGGTTTGTTTAAATTTATAAATTGATTATTTTGATAGTTTTAGTTGTACTGCTAAACTTTTCACATCAAGTGAAAATAGGGTTGCTATAATCTCATTATGAAGCCTATAACTGCTAGACTGAATTGAATTGGGTACAGCCTACAATTTCCAATCACATATGGTTATTGAGAAGCTGTGTGTTTGATTTCTGATTTATAATAATTTCATAGTCTGCTATGAGCAGAGATCATATTTTTCCTTGCTGTTAAACACAAAACCATAATTTACAGAGGGAGGATTTAGAGTTCCTAACCTTTTCAGTTTAGAAAGGATGGTTGCTGGCATCACCTAAACTCAGACATCATGAGTTCCCCTTGAGGCTAGGTCTGCAGATTTGCTTAGGTTTAAGCCCCAGTAAAGTCAGTTATTTTACTCCCAACTATTTTTGTTTTCCTCCATCTTTCTCTAAAAGCGTCTATTGACCATTTCTTTTGTTTACTACTCATTGGCCTCAATACTTTGACTCTCAGAGTGAAGAGACTTAGGTGAATTTTTCTCACTAAAATCATATATGTATTGTCATGCTTTGATATATATTGACATTATCTTGTGATGTTCATGTATTATGATTTTATCAATTTTTCTATTCATTTATTAGTATTTTTAAAGTGTTTTTCTTTAACTTTGATAATATATAAATGTAGTCTTTCATTCACATAACCTATTAATTATCAAATCACTGTGTTCAAAGCAAAATATTTTACTCTACAAAGATTACTGAGTATATGCCATGTCCATTGCTTGTTACGGAATGCTTGAGGGCACAGATATTTAAAAATACAACCTCTCTCTATCTGAGTTTATTTCTAACAGTTGCCAGAGAGGATGGGGTAGGGGGTAGGTCTGAAACAGGAAAGAGAGTAAAAAATGCAAACTTCCAGTTTTAAAATAATTCATGGGGATGTAATGTACAGCATAGGGAATATAGTCAATAATATTGTAATGACTGTCCATGATGACAGATGATTATTAGATTTATTGTGGTGATCAGTTTGTAAGGTATATAAACATTGAATTACTATGTTGTACATCTGACACTAATTTTGTATGTTGTCTATAATTAAAAATAAATTTTAAAAATAAAGTAAGACAATAATTTTAAAACAAAATAAAATAGAAATATAATTCCTGCCCTCAAGGAACTCACAGTCTAGTGAGAAAGCAAGCATATAAAGAAATAATTCAAATTCATTATGTATCAGTTAGGAGTAGGTTTCACTGCAAAAACTGGTTTAATAAAATAGAAATCATCTATCTGTCCAAGGCTGATATGGCAGTATTGCCACCAAAGACCTTAGGGACTCACACTACTTCTAGCTAAACACTCTATCATCTCTTGGGTGTATCCTTTGTGTATCCTTTTTTTATCCTCATGTTCCAAAAGAGTTGCTAGAACTCCAGAAATCATGAGTGCATTCCAGGCAGCAGGATAAAGGAAGAACTATGAAAAAATAACAAAATGCATGCACAAGTTATCTTTTAAGTAAGGTTCCTAGAACTGTCAGGATTTTTTTGTTTTATGGCTTTAATAGAAACAGAATTCTTAATTTTGTCTGGGCAAGTGGCTGCTGATTAGAAAGATTACATTTTGCAAGTGTGGTCATATGACTAAGTTCTGGCAAATGAGATATAAGTAGATGTATTGAGTGATAGTTCTAAGAACTATCAGCTATTTCATATTGTTCAACCAAATGCTTGTCTCTCATTGTCCTTTATTTGCGTAATGAGTATTGTCCATGTTTCCCCACAAGAATGGAAGTTCCATGAACAAAGGACAATGTCTTGTTTTGAGTATATCCAAAGCTTCTGGAATACAGCTTTGCAATGTAGTTACCATGGTAACATTCCCACGCCATGAGGCTTGCTTCCTGCCATTCTCCTAACCTCCTGAAGGGTTTTACTGCTGGTTTTGCTAACTGGGTCAGAGCCTTCCTTACCACCAAATCTTGCAGCAACCGATAGCATTCAGTGTCTGTATAGACAAACCATCAGTATTTTGACCACTCAGTTTCTTCACTCACCTCTAATGATTTCCATTTCTACGTTTTACCACCTGAAATTGCATTACCACTAAAATTAAACACTTGAGCACAACTTACTTCAACCTCATTGATCCTTCCAGTCCAGTCACTCCGATACTTCTGCCTTCACAATTATCTCTCTCCCTCTTACTTCCCATTTTTCTAGCTTACAGTCTCTTGTCAATAACATCAGTCACTCCTTTCACAATAGCCTAAAGTCCTTGCCTCAGTTTCCCATCACCAAATCTGTACAGAAAATTAGAGAGGGAATAAATCACAGTTTTGATCTCCTCCGAACCTATACTGAAAATACTGAATATTGTCAGAGTTTATCACACAACCAGGTATATCCTTACCGCTGGATATTCATGTTTACAAACTCAGCAGGACACATGGCGATGAGACACAAGTCTGCCACGTTTCTGTAGTCAACATCACTGTCCCATGCTGGACCCAATCATCATTATGCACCATCTGAGGCGCTGCAGCTACTTCCTGCCTGGCCTGTGGAAATTCACCCCTATCTTCTCCAGTCAATTTCCCAATACAAATATGACTGGGAATTCTCACTCCTTCCTTCCTTCATTCATGAACAAGCACTTTTACATTTTCTATCTCTTTAATTTCCTTATTTTAAATATTTTATTCATTTGTTTTTAGAAAGCGGGAAAGAGAGGGAGAGAAACCTATGCAAAGACAAAGACTGGTTGTCTGCCTCCCTTATGCACACAAACCCGGGACTAAACCCATAACCCAAGCATGTACCCTGACTGGAAACCGAACCAGCGACCTTTCACTTTGTAAAATGATGCCCAACAAATTGAGCCACACCGGTCAGAGCTTTAATTTCTATTTTTAAATGTGCATTCAGATTATGGTTGTATCTCAATTGAACATCTGAACTAGAATTTGGTCCAACCCAACTGTTCACTTGAGCTCTCTTTTACAATCAATACTAGTCAAATCAATCTTGCAGTGATCTGCATCAGTTAGAGAAATGGCCAAAATGATAGGATCAGCCAAGCAGTGCAATTTTATGCCAAGGGACAGAGTCTTGATGTCATTTGTAGAGGCAATTAGATCTGGCATAAACCATACTTAGCATTTCATCTTGTTGAACAGCTAAATGCCACTTATTTCAACACAGCTGCATGAGAATATAAGCACAGAAAGATTAGGCCCTCAGAATAAATAGGAAAAAAGCACCAGTCCAGTAAAGATTGGTATTTAAATGCTCTCAGTCTCACTGCTCAGGGATTAACTCAAGTCTCACCCTTAATGCAGAAATCTCCACAAGTACTTTTAAAAAGAAGGCCATCTCCTAGTTGTTAACATTTAATAGTGTTGGAAAACAGTGTTTATTTTGCACCCACTGAAGGAAGTATATATTTAGAGTATTGTAAAAATCCATGGTTTTTAAGCTGCTCCTATGCTTAGGTAAACAAATGCATTGGTTTTCGGTTATTCCTGAGGTTGTAAATCAGGCATGCATTTTGCCAGCCCCATTCAGTTCTCATTATCATGCCTATCCAAGTCTGCTGTTTTTGTTCCCTTGAATGATTGTTGAACTTTTTTGGCTGTGTCCACCTTCTACATCACCACTGTCGGTCATCTCCTTACCTACAGGAAAACCTGTACCTCATTCAAGAGCTTACCGAAGCAACTACTATCAGATCCCTCTCAAGTTTGCCTCAGCCCCTTGCCCGATCTAAATGGGAAGAAAAGAAAGCTAATATGGACTGAATTGTGTTTCCCAAAACTCATATGTTGAAGCTTTACCAATCTATGAGACTATATTTGGAGACAGGGTTTAAGGAGGTAATCAGGAGAAATGAGGCTGTAAGCGTGAGACCTTGGTCTGATAGGACTGCTATCCTTATAAGAAGAGAGAGAGAGACCAGGAGTGTATGTGCACAATGAAAAGGCCATGTGAGGACCAGCAAAAAGGTGGCCACCCATAAGCCAGGGAAAGTCCCTCTTTGGAAAGCAACTATGCTGGCAGCTTTCTGCCTCCAAAACTCCAAGAACATCAACTGTTGTTTAAGCCATCCAATCTATGGTATTTTGTCAGGCATCCCAGGCTGCCTAATACAGAAGCCAATTTTCCACTCACTGCTCAGGCCAATATGTGACCACTCTGTTTCACTCTGTTCAAATCACTATGGTTGTTAATTGCTCTTCTGTAATCATTAGATCAGAGAACACAAATGTAGCAATCATGCCTCACCAATACATAAAAATAAGTTTTTATTGCGGTAAAATATACCAAACATAACATTTTCTCCTTTAACCATTTTAAGTGTACAATTCTGTGGCACTAAGTGTGTCAACATTGTGCAACAACCACCACCATCCACCTCCAAAATTTTTCATCATCCTAAACTGAAACTTAGTTCTCATTAAATGATAGTTTACCGTTCTCCCCTTCCCAAAGCCCAGAGTAATCACCATCCTACTTTGTCTCTATGAATTTGACTACTCTAGGTACCTCATATAAATGGACTTACACAGTATTTGGTTTTGGGTGTCTGGATTATTTCATTTAGCATGTGTTCAAGGTTCATCCATGTTGTAACATGTATCAGGATTTCCTCCTTTTTGAAAAGCTGAATCATATTCGATTGTATGCACATACCACATTTTTTTCCCCATTCAGCAAATGACTTATATTTGTTAATTCCTTTCTCTTACTTTGACAACTTCTTTACCAGGTTCCTTTTATTCTTGTTCCTGGAAATCCCATTATTGTCCATCCCAGGCATTCTCAACTCTGAGGTGACTTTGCACACTCTGCATCCCCCACAAAGGGCAGTGTCTGGAGGCATCTGTGTTGTCATGACTGAGGGCACTACTGCATCTAGTGGGTAGAGGCCAGGAATGCTGTTAAGCATCCTTGAATGCACAGAACAGCAGAGAATGATCCATCCCAGAGCGTCACAATGCCAAGGTTGAGAAATCCTCTATAGAAGGTCCATATATAAAATGGGATTCAATGGGATTATTTAGTGCCTCAACCTACCTATTTCTTTGCTTCATAATTCCACAGGAATCATGAATACGCCACATCAGCCAAAAAAACAGTGAACTCTCCCTGTGAAGTAACTCCTCTTCTAATTATTTTTTGCTCCTTGCTGTCTTCCCCCAGCAGATCCATACTGCTATGCCTTCTTGGCAACCTCCTGTCATTCTCTAATCTAATCCCCTGTTGATAATTTTGAACTTCAAACATGGTCTAGACTGGACTGAGTGGTCAGCCACTTCAACTGTTACTAACATGGACTTCCTTTACCTTCTGAACTTCAGTCATGTCTACTGGGACAGGGTCTACTTTTGGGTCATCTTCATTTTTTTACTTCAAATCCAGCTGTTGGGATCCACAACCTTGTTCATACAAAGCTTCTTGAAACTACTATAAATGTATGTACCTTTAATTGGCCCTTACTATTGCACCACGATGATTTCCTTAATGTTTTATGCCTTCTGTTTTTTCTCTTAACAGGTAACGTGTAACAACCATCTCCACCATATTTTTTTCTTCAAGTTTCCAGTCCTCCCCATCCCTCCTAAATAAATGATCTTACTTTGAATTTGTTTATAAAACAGGTCAAAAGACATGGGAACCTCACTCCATCATCTTCTCCCTTTCTTTTTTTATTGTTCAGTTACAGTTGTCCCCGTTTTTCCCCATTGCTCTCCCCTGCCCTGCCCACCTCCCCACATTCAATCCTCCCTCCCTCCTTGTCTTTGTCCAGAGGTCCTTTATACCTTTACCCTTCTTTCCCCCATTATCCCCTTCCCCTCTCCCCTCTGGTCACTGTCAGTTTGTTCTTTATTTCTATGTCTGTGGTTCTATTTTGCTTGCTTGTTTGTCTCATTGATTACCTTTCTTTATCTTGTGTCTCTTCAGTCTTTATTACTGCAAGGACTTGTTTCTCTTTGCCTACACACACAAACCAGAAGTCCTCTTTCTCTGCCAGATTTCTCAATGATTACTACTTATTCATGCCCATAACTCAGTGCAGACTTCTAGAATTATTTGTAATTATGGACTTCCTGGCTAGCTTACTCTGTCTCCATCTACTAAAGGGATGTTGTACCAATAAATACCAGTGAATTTCTCACTCCAAAATTGTGTTTATCCTGTATCACAGTGACCTCTCAATAGCATTTGATATGACTGAAATATTCATTTTCTGAGCTATTTATTAAGCTCTTTGATCCTAAATTACCTTGGTTCAATTTAACCTCTTTGACTCTTACTTCTCTATATTTCTATTAACTTTTCTTCTCTTCCTCCCTTTAACTTGTTCATAAATATGGACATGTCCCCATATTAGTTCTTTCATCTCTGACTTGTTTCTTCCTATATTTTCTTCACTAACAAAATCACCCACTTGCAACATACCTCTCTCTAAGACATTAAGAAAAATTTCTACTTTTACTTTATTATGAAATTAAATTCAACCTATCTGTCCCCAATTAAATATTCCTACTGCTTCTTACTTCTATCAATGGTACTCTCATTCTCCCTATATCCCACACTACAAGCTACAAATCCTTTCTTTTTGTTCTTTAGCGCCAAGAAGTCACCAACCCTTGTCCAGATTCAATCCAATCTCTCTCTCTTCCTCTCTCTCCAGATAGATAGATAGAGCAAGAGACATATAGATATAGATACAGAGATACATAGATATAAATAGATACAGATGATAGATGATAGAGATATAGGTATAGGTATAGATATAAATGATACAGATAGATACAGATATGAAGAAACCATCACTTTTTTTTTTTCAATTCTAGTATCATTACCATAGCCCAGGTCTTTTTAAGGTAAACCTCATGGCTTCAAGGTACATTTATATCCTCTTAACTAGTTTCCTTGCTACCATTTTTATCCTAGTATATTTTATACAAAAGCATATTAAATACTCTTAATGCATCTCCATGTATCATAACCCTTGCACTAGTTAACTGTGAGATGGATTGTGTGAGAAAAAGCTGAGACAAGATTCCAGACAGAGACAGAATTTTCCTTAGGTCTAAGCATCTAGCTGTAAAAGTGTGATCAAGAACTGACTTTTCCAGCAATAGGCACTTGGAAATGTGAGTCTGGAGAGTTGAGTGGCAATCAGAAGACTGTCTGAGGTAGAATAAGTGTGTGTGGAGTGTACATTCCATTCACAGAAAAGCTCAGAACAATCCATGAGAGTCAGCATGGCAGAAGCAGGGACTGCTGCATCTGTATCCTTGGAAACCAGCAGGTTCAAGTGGGTGGGCAGTAAGCTTTAGGAAGATACCATAGCATACACCAAAAGCTGATTTGTGGACAGATTGGAACTTGGCAGAAAGCCTAAACTCTGGGTAGGCTGAGCTATATGAGAGGTAGTCTGGAAACACAAAGTACAATACACTTCAGGGATGTGTTTGCCAATGCCAAAACAAGAAGTAGAGCAAGATTGGATGGTGAACAAATTAACTACTGAATAAAGATTACCTCCATTCCCACTGCCTGAGACCATTCTGGGCAAGGCTGACTCAACTGTCATCATTAGACAGTTGTCATCGTTTAGAAAGAAGTAGGAAATCAACCACAGCAACAACAATATCAACATTACATCTATTCTTTTCCTATAGGTTAGTATACAAATCCCTCAGCATTTCTTTTTTAATATATTTTATTGATTATGCTATTACAGTTGTCCCATTTCTCCCCCATCATTCCCCTCTACCCTGCACACCCCCTTCCACCCACACTCCCCCCCTTTAGTTCATGTCCATGTGTCATAAGTTATTTAGCTTCTACTTTTCCCACACTATTCTTGCCCTCCCCCTGTCTATTTTCTACCTACTGTATATGCTACTTATTCTCTCTACCTTTTCTCCCTCTCTCCTCCCATTCCACAGTTGCTAACCCTCCTTGTGATCTCCATTTCTGTGTTTCTGCTCCTGTTCTAG